>PVKB01008857.1:0-12449 GCA_004027205.1 Ctenodactylus gundi | reverse complement strand
TTCTTAATTATGTATAGGTTTAATGTGATTGCTAACCTTCTTACACATATGCTAATGCCTAACGCTTTATTCGAATATTTTATATAATATATATATATATATATATATATATATATATATATACATATAATGCTTTATTCGAATATTTTATATAATATATATATATATATATATATATATATATATATATATATATACATACATACATATATAGTCTGGGTCTAGTGTCACAGGCCTGCAATCTCAGCACTTTGATAGACAGAAACAGGAGAATCATAAGGGTGGAACCAGCCTAGGCAAATTAATAATTTAGTAAGAAACTGTCTCAAAATCAAAACAAATCCACAAAGGATGAGCTGGGGTTGCATCTTAATGTGAAGGCCACAGATGCAATCCTAATACCACAAAAATTTCAACAAATGAAAAACAAGAAAAATAAATTCACTGCATCCAACCTCAGGGCTGCTCCCTCTGTGGGGTAGACTGCCTTGCCAACCTTCCTGAGTTTTTCTGCTGATGCAGCAGCTTGGACTGTCTCCCATGTGCTCCCATCAGCCATGTGTGTGTCCATCTCTCATGTGTCAAAGACACGACTGCAATGGTACAATTTCAAGTTTGGGAACGAGGTGAAAAGACATCAAGCGTGCAGTATATCTGCAAACACCAAGATTATTTTTATCAGGACAGGTCTAAGGAATGGAAAAGACAAGTTTATTTAAATGTATCCTTCATTTCAGTCAGTTTTTGAAGCTTGAACCTAAATCAGAAAGTATTTTCTGACAAGAAATTATATGGTGAAAATAACAATGTTATTAAACAAAAAACAATATTGTAGTTTTTGCTTGTTAAATATTCCTTGTCAATTCCAAAGAACAATAATGTAGTAGAATCTGAATCTGAGTGAATAAAATAAAAATTTTGTCCAAAATAATGCAGCAATCTCAACAAATATGAGATACCAAATTTGAGGTGTCGCACTGGGGGAAGGGCCATCTTCCTAACTTCATCATGTCAAGAGAGCATGATTTCTATTTAAAGTTCATCTATGAGCAAAGAACACATAAGAGATAATAGAGCACATATTATAGTTGTTCATATAATTACCCATTTAAGGAACAAAAACAACATTTTCTAAGTCAGCGGATCATTCTTGAGTATACACTGTAAAAACATAGGAAGTCAAATATTAAGTCACACAACTGATATATGATCACGGTCTTCTTAGAATTGTTTTTTCTGATATTTTTGGCTTAAAACTTTATCATGTGAATATCTTACATCTGTTTTTTTTTTAACTTTTCAATGTAGTGACATCTAATGTCCATGTTACAAAAATAAGCAATTGAGATTCAGGTAAATTAATATAGAAATGAACTAAAAAAAGGAGAGTAAATAGAAAGAAAGTAATATCAGTTTACTTTCAATAATAATAAATCTTCCAGGTTATTTCATTTTTAACTAAAAACATCTTTTTTCTTGTTATAGAAGGCTTAGCAAATTTTATTAAAATTAATTATAAAATAAAATGTATCTATAATATTACAAATAACAAAAAATGACTTATCATGAGGCTCAATTTATGTTAATGTATAAATTTTCATTTAACTTTATGTTATAAATATTTTCTTGGACTCTTATCATATTTAAAATCTGATTTAAGTGAATGGTGAATTTTTCATCTTAAAATTTATTTTATTTTCCTACTTGGTCTTATTACAGTAAATCATTGCCTTTCATTTGTGTAAATAATAACATGAAAATCTCTGATATTATAAATTTAATATTATTCATGTTGTAGGAACACATAGTGCATAAATTTTTCTACTACAGTATAAATTTATTTCTGTAATATATGTCTAACAGGAAAGAAAAATTGATCAATTCATATAGTGGCACCTATCTAGAAAGATAAAAAAAATAAAACTGCAAAAGAAAATAAATGTTACTCTTAATTCTGCCACACAGAGTTAAATAGCATTGGTAATTTAATTTGTTTCTATATGCAAACACTTTCTATTATACATTAAAAATTTAACCCTGGCATGGTGCTAAGTAGACTTTAAAAATTGGACTTAACGTGTTTTATACTATTATTTATTCACTAGGACAGCAAGTTTTATGACTTCTGCTTTCAATAACTAGGAAACCTAAAAATGGGACTGTCTGTAGCTACATGCATACAGAATTGGTGCTTTCTGTCACTACTTTCTCTGCATTCTTGTTGTATTTTTTGTCCTAATTCATTCATGTGCTTCTGTTTCTTTCTAGGTTGTTGGATTTGAGTGGAGTAACGTACTATCTAGAAGTAATTACATTTTGAATTTAAAAAAAAAACTAACCAAATATTTTGTTTCATAAGTGTAGGGGTCGATCAATATGTCTAGCTTATCATGGTTAGCTATATAAAACAAAATAAATTGATATTAGGTTATTACCCAAAAATATATACTCAAACAATGATAGAAACTATCTTGTAAACCTGAAATTATTTAATCTAACTTGACACATAATATTTTTACATTTTTTCGAAATCCTTAAATACAAAAGTTTTTCTCTCAAAATTTCACACATATTAAAATGAAACTTTCATTCATGTATTTTATTTTTAGTTTTATTAATGCTTGCCAAGGTTACTTAAAAAGCTACGACAATATAACTTAAAAAAAAGCCTTTAGTGAAACAAATTATTCAGAATTTTCCCATAAAAATTTAGAAAAACCTTCTCCAATTATGTAATAAAAAGATACACACCACTAAATGATATAGTAATTAGTCCTGAATTTAGAAAGAATGTAATATAATGGAAAGTTAACATAGCTCAAAAGTATGTTTAATAAAATTGTCATAATAAAATTATTGTATTATCTAATTGCATAGGGACATTTGAAGTTTGAGAAAACTGAGATGATCTTATAGTAGATATGGACAAAGATGAGTTTACTACGTTTATAAATGTAGAAATATGCTGGAGAAAGAAAGACATACAATTTTACCAATAAAAATATAAACAATATGAATTCTGTGTAGCCCTTCTCCCTTTAGTTCTTTTATATCATTATTCACTAATATTTTTGTAGGGATTTGCCTCTCACCTCAAATACCTAAGACAGCTTGATGTATCAATGCATACATTTATTTGTTTTCTACAGACTGTGTGGAAATGAAGAACTCATAAGCAATATGTGTATTTGTTGGTAAATAAAAGAAAATAATTTCTCTAATTGAGTCAAAACTATATCTAATTCTGATTAAGTAAGAACCTAGAATTGTTCAGTTCTTTTATATATATATATATATATATATATATATATATATATATATATATATGTATTTTACCGTGTCTTGAGAGTTTAGAAGCTTTCAAAACTTTTTCAATATCAGCACATGTGGCTAGGACTCAGGCAAACATAAGAAGGGGCCTTGTGTCCTCCTCGATGAACAACAACAACAAAAAAATTGTCAACATTTTCATGTAATTTGAATCAAGCAATTCAATGTTATTGTGTCTATATTCTTTTCACCTAAAGCAAACACATACACCCAACTCTCACACTTTTTATTTTTTCAGGGATTCTTGTTATTTATTAGTCTTTTTTAACCAGTTTTTGGTGATTTTTCAAACTGTACTGAAACATAAAAAGATGCTATAAAATTCTCTTACCTTTTCTATGTTTGAATATTACAAAAATTGGTTTTAATTTTAACAATTCCAAGATTGCTTCAAAGTTATTATTACCGCTTTTACAGCTATCATAGCTCACTGAGGCTAGTGTAACAAAAAGCATTTAAATGGTGGCTTTTTTTCTTTTTTCTTTTTTTTAAGGTAGGGTCTCATTCTAAAGTCCAGGCTGGTGCTGAGCTTCGTATGTAGCCCAGGCTGACCTTGAATCCACAAGGATCTTCCTGACTCAGCCTCTTTACTACTTGGATTACAGGTTTGCACCACCATGAGAAGCTGATGTGGAGGAGGCTAGGGAATCAAACCCAGGGCCTCCTGCTTGCTAGGCAAGCACTTTAACTGCTGTACTATTTTTCCAGACCCAGTGGTAGCTTATTTTTTTAATTTATATATATATATATATATATTTCTTTGAGTTCCAGAGTATGAGGAATTTAACACTCCACCAATAACCCTGGCTTCTGGTTTCTGGTGGACTCTACGGCATTTCACAGACTTTACCATTTGCTTTATCATGGTGAAAAGGAGAAGAGAGTTTGCAGGGGCCTCCATCAACAAAAGGTCATACTTCTAATTCCCTTACTTGGACAATTAAATTTTGACATATAAATTTTAAGGGCACTAAAACCCTCAAACTATCAAACCAATCATTGTGAGTAGCAAAGCACGCCTCTGCAAATTTTCAAGCTTTTCTGAAAGTGTTTTGTTCCCAATCTCAAAGTGCAAATAAGTACAGACAGAGTCCCAGCGCTTTCTCAGAGGAGGCAGCTGTCCTTTCCTTTTCCAGGGTCCTTATCTATCTTCACGTCTGTCTACTGCTTTGGTGGTGCTGGATAGCAAATCAGGGCCTTCTACATGCAAGGCAGCTGCTCTGCAGTACCAATTTCTACCCTTTATCATTTTTTCTTTCCAATAGAATACTCGGGCTGAGGAATGCTTCTTGCTATCACATTTGATTTGACCCATATTTATAATGCAAAGTTTATTCATTGGAAATGTCAAAACTCTACTCTAAAACAATCTCTAGCGATATCTCTCATATGTGTTACCCATTTGACACCTTAGAGAGATGATTAAAAGTACATCAAAGAGGTTTATCAAATCATTTCACAGTGGCTCTAGTTTCTTACTCTAATAAAATGTATTAAATTATTTTGCTTCAAAGGATAATTTTCTCATCTTACAGAACCTGGAAACAATGTGTTAGGTTCAAAACTAAACAGAAAATAAACATGTCTATTATTATCATGAATAAGTTTTATCCTGTACTAATAACAGATACATCTTTACCCAAGCAAGAGAAATGTTTTTAAAATCCACAAAATGAGTTTAGATATATTAAAAGAGAGGAATATTCCTGTTTTTGTACAATCTGTGAAAGCATTTGTACAGATAATTCCAGCCTTAGTCTGACCCTGATGTATTTTTTTTAAATTAAGAAAAAAAATATAGAAAAATTACAGCTAAGGGAGAACAAGGCTGCCTCTCTATCTCCACTGTGTTTTATTCAAGACTAATGCCTTTTAAAATATTTAAAGAAATTACATGATTTATGAATTAAGAAATGTGGTATTGAAATAAATCATAGAATTATTGATAAGATGACCATTAGCTAGTGATATATCCATGTACTCATTTCCACACCAACAAACATCACAGACTTTCAATTATATCCAGGTATACTTTGTATTTTATCATAGAAAGTATTGTGGTTTGGATCAGGAATGTCTATCTAAAGTCTTATGTATTTGGATGCTATGGATAATCTGTGGAACCATGTGCTGTAAGGACATGGGGCCGGGTCTGGAGGAGTGGATTGTGGATGTGTGGACGATTATAGGTGTGTGGTGGAAAGCAGGCATGTGGCAGATGGTAGGTCACTCGCAGGCTTGTGGATTAGATTACTGGTGTGTGGTGGATTAGAGGCTTAGACCTGAAAGTGGTGGGTTACCGAGGCTTGATCCAGAAAGGGGAGGCCACTGGGTCAGAACCTGGAAGGGTATATGCTACCTGATCTCTTCCTCCACCAGCACTTGGTTTCCTGTTTGCAACACTGTGAGGAGCGGCTCCACCTCATGCATGCAGTTCCAGCGTTGCCTGCTCCCTCTGTGTAGGACTTGGCTTTCTGTTGCAATGCCAGGAATGAGGCGTCACTGCTCCACCATGTGCTTCCACTGTTTCCAGCTGCCCATGAATGGACTGAGACCTTCTGAAACTGTGAGCTTAAATAAACTTTCCTCCTCTAATTTATGCATGTCAGGTATTTTGTCAGACCAGTGAAAAGCAAGACAGAAACTGGGCCTTTCTATAGAATAACATAATCAATAGCAAAATTTGTAGGGGTATGTTAAATATTTCCTGTTGAATCTATGATTACGAATGCTTGACTTCTCAAAAATTACAGAAGTTTTTTAATAGTTTTCATTATGGTGATCATAATTCCACCCAGTGAGAAGCTTAGTTCTGTTTGCTGAATTGCTCCAAGTTCCTAAATTTTTAAAACTATAATGGCTAACACAACTCTACATCATTATCTATCATAATGCTATATTTGAGTTTCTTCAACATAAGGGATAGTAAGGAAGTCTCTAGGAAAAGACAAAAGTGGATTATCAGAGTTCAGTTCGATTTTTGTATGCATTAGACTGACATAAGTATCAGTAACACTCTGTTATGGTACATGCTGAGGTCCTAGGCTCTGACTTAATTTAGATTATCACATATATGAAACAATGCCTGCCCTATTGATGGCTGTTCTTGTTTTCTTTCCCGAGGATGTGAGGAGACAGTGCTCACTTTCACCCTGCTGTTCACATAGCTACGAAACAAAAAATAAAATAAAATAAAATAAAAATTAAAAAGGTAGGAATGATGACTGCGCAATATGCCCAACTAAAGAATGAGGCCATTCACCACTGGAATAGCAGTAACCTGCATACCCTGTCCAGCATTGGAATGAGGAGGATGTACCCTTGAGAGTGAGTCAAATTCAAGACAAGTACAAGGTGTATTGTAACTTTTCTTCTTTTCTTCTTCTTTTGTTTACTTTTCTCTCCTTTTCATATAGATAGATAGATAGATAGATAGATAGATATAGATATAGATATAGATAGAGATAGATATATAGATATTCTTCTAACAAATAACAGAAGAACAAATAACAGAATAACAGAATCCCACCAGCCTGCGGAGAGGTACCTTAAATAATCTCTAAATTTCCCGGAATAGCATAAGATAGAAACAGATCTACTGACAAAGTAGGACAAAGCAAGATATTTTTCCAAACTGGGTCTGTGGTGCATCGCTGACAGCATTTACATGCTTTTGAGAAATTTCCGTGGCCAATTCTGCATGTGCACCTGTAAACTGATATAAATGGCCATTGCACTGGCATCATCAAGATTTAAAATAAACAAATGACTTCTATTTTTATAATGTGTTAAATTGTGAATATTTTCCCAAACTTTTCAGACTGAATTCTGCTTTATTTAAACAGTCTTTTTAAACAAATACTTTCCTTAGTGGTGTGATATCTGAAAAATTGGAGTGACATGGATTTCAGATTCCTTACTAAACACACGTACCAACTTAGATCTATTCCACTTTAAATGATTAAAAGACCACAGAGGCAGTCACTAGGTTTTCCCACTCATATCTGTGTGAATAAAAGTTGTGTGGTTAGTAAAACAGTATAATGATGTTCTGAAAAATTAATTTCCACCATATGAGTGAAAGTTTTAGAGGGTCTAGTGGAAGTTTGGGATTACATAAAATCTTGAATGACAGGTCATTTATGGATATGTTTTATTCATTACATTTCTCTATGGAGAATACAAAAGTAGACATAGAGACCCTCAAACTCTTGAAATTGTACCCCCAGAAAATAATTGTTCTCTGCCTACACAGTATGAAAACCGTTCCTGATAAAATGACCCTCATCCTTAGAGATGTAAAATAGGAGATCATGACTGGATGAAAGTCACGTAGAGGATGACATTTGGAGTTATATAAGAGGATGAAGTCATGTAGAAAACCTTCACAAAAGAAAAGTAGTGAAGCTTTCGGTTAACAAGGCTATTCCTATGTATAATTATGTTCCTGGAATGCCACTGGAGACGACATACGCCTGACTTCCTGAGGTTCATTATATTCAGGCACCACCATAAAATCAATTTGTCATTCTCAAGTGGTAAAAGAAAAATGTACCAATTGCCTTGGAGCCAAAGCAAATTTCAAAAAAAAAAAAAAAAATAGAGAAGGTCATGGAAACACTAACCAATGATACTAGGCTGAACATTGGAAGCAGAACTGAGATTGTTTCACCATCTGAGACCTCATAATCTCTAACATCACAATTGAGAAAGGCATTTTCTTTTTCTACAAACTGGAGATGGACCTCGGTCTTGGTTGGAAAGCTTTCTGGGCCACTGGCCAGTGGCATGACCTCAGTGAAGTTTAAACATTTTCCATAAATTAATATAAAATAGAGAAAATATTCTCTTCGCTTTTACACCAGAATGGTCTAATTTTTTTCCAGTGTGTCAGACATTAAATGGGGCATGGGATACCTAGAGACTTTAATTCATTACTCATTGTCTCTAGACCACTGGTTACCAATATCACCAAAATCAAATATACAAAACATAATGGAAATTTTCATTGAATGTCTTACACACAAAGAAGGCTCAGAATACTAGATTTTACTGAAAAATAAATGACAATTAAAAGTCACACTCTGGTTTCAGTAAAAAAAAAAAAAAAAGCTTATGTAGACCTATTGGAAGGAATGAAATGCCCCCATGTGGGCTATCGGGGTGAAGCGAGTTAGCAGCCACTAACTCCTAAATGGGGCCTCATCCTTCACAATCTGATTCACTCATTCATTTTTACTATCTCTGACCCACTCTGTTTTGAATGACTTTTAGAATGACAAAAGATTCTGGTTTAAAAAAATATTCCCACACCTCATCTCATAGAAAAGAGAACACCACATCCAAAAAAAACCAAATGCAATGTGAACCTTCAGAGGTGGTAACATTTTCACTCTAGAATGTCTTTTACGATTGGTAATCAACAGATGTTTAGCTATAATAAATATCTATATAAATTATACCTCATATTGCCAATAATACTCTGAACAATTAAGGTTTATATTTTAACCAAATTCTACAGTTTTGATGAGCTTTTATTTTTGGGAGGAAGATAACTGGTTAGGAAACAGAAAAATATATATGTAAAAGAGGAACACAGATACATACATATGTACTGAAAGCTAGGTAGGTAATGAGGGTCTCTGTTTCAAACTACATATGGGAGCAAATATGCCCTCAGGAGTATATGACAGTATACTTCAAATACTAATATTGTGCAGAAACTAAATACTAGGAAATTTAAACTACTGAAGATCAAAGTTAAAAAACAGAAGCAACTGTAAAATTCAAAACCAATAAGCAGGAGGAATTTCTAGAATATATATATATATATATATATATATATATATATATATATATATATATATATATTTAACTAGCAGAATAAATATTGGATTAAGCAAATATAGCATTTCCATAATATTAAAGATGGCTTGAACAAAATTTACAAGATACTCTTGAAAAAAGTGTGTTGTAACAAAATATGAACACGATTGAGACACACATGATAGTTCTAAAATAGTTTTAGATAAGAAGGAGAAAGGAAAGAATATTTCTATTTATGAGGAATATAGAATGATTTAATATGCAAAATTTAAAAAATACAAATCTAGTCATATCATATTGGAATTGCACATTACAACAATAAAAATAAAACCCAAAGAACAGACTTCCAATAGCTTTTACAAAATGTTCAACAGAAGGAAACAATATTTGAAGATACCAGAAAAGACATAAAAGACATATTTACATTTAAATATAGTGGAGTAGCCCAAATGTCCAACAATGTGCTAAATCCTAAATTGCGTACATACACTTTATTGTAAATATGGTAGAATAACTTAGCGTTAACTTTTTAAATAAATTTTTTCATACTAACATTACTGAATAAAGGAATCAAAGCTATTCATTGACCACATCCTAGATGCTGTCCTTAGAGCAGATCAGTGAGCTGAACAAATATCATCTGTATCATTGGGTCTTTCATCTGCTTAGGAGACAGGTGATAGTAGGTCAAAGAGAAATAATACGTTGATCATTATACTAAGTAAGATAGAATGTGGAGAAAAAATGAACAAAAAGTGTATGTTTCAGAAATTGAGTGAAAGGATCAGATCAAGGACAAACATACAAAATTAAAATATGGATAAAAACATTGAAAGTTAAATAAAACTTTGTGAAACAACTAGAAAAGTTGTTTGGGGGAAAAATTTAGAGTCATAGCACACTTCTGAGTTAGTCTGGCTGGATCATGGGGAGGTGACCTACAGGACAACGTCTAGTTTCTGGACCCTCTGTCAGTTTTACTCCTCTGCTTTCTGCTTTCCAGATGCCATGAGTTGAGTGTTTTTTTTTTTTTTCCATTCACTCTTCCTCCATTAACTTTCTTCCCAAAGCCAATTTCTATGGACTGAAACCTCTGAAACTATGAACAAAACTAAACTTTTCTTTCTCTAAATTAAGATTAATTTTCTTTTCTTTTCTTTTCTTTTCTTTTCTTTTCTTTTCTTTTCTTTCTTTTTTATCGATTATATGACTTCCCTGGACATAAAATTCATATTGAAAAATTGGGTTGTGTGAGTATACATAACCACATGGTTCAGGGGTCTTATGAATTTATTTGTGGAAGAATTTGGAAATTTGTGGAGAGGCGTGGTAAACCAGTATAAGGTGATTCTCGTGGGAACACAGAATAACAACATGTTAATAAGAAGATTTATAAAGAGTTACATGCTCAGAAAGTTTCAGTTGGGATTTAGAATTCTACTGAAAGTTGAAAGAGAAGTCAAGTGTATTACATTTCAACAACAACAAAAATGTGCGCATTTGATCTTTGCCTGAAAAGTTCGTAGTTTAAAGGTAAAAGACTAATTGAATTGTTGGAGGAAGTTTCAAGACAACCTAATGTTCAGTCTTTGGTACGCGGGTACTTCAAGTGCTTTTAGACAGCTGTATATGAGGCATAAAAGAAAGAAGAATGTTTTGATAAATTTTGAGTTTGACCAGAAAAAAATGCACATGTAAAATTAGAGGAAAAATGGTTGCTTAATTTAAAGAGATTAATATCCTTAGGAAGATACAAAATATCTTGCATCTGGACTAAAAAAAAAAAAAATTCTTTGAATCATCAAAACTTATCCACTGCAAGAACAATGGTGTAAAAGTATACTGTTCCCTGAGAACACTTGCTTTGAGAAAAGAACCCCCGGGCACCTTCCTTAAGGACTATCTAAGGAAGTGTTTCATCGTATTTCCCTAGTCACTCAGACACCGTGGTATCCACTGTTTTCCAAGATGGAACTGCTCTCCATTAGCTGCCAGACCTTGACATTATAGAAGCCATGTGAATTGAAATCAGCATAGTGAAAGGTGGGGCTGCTCAAACTCAATGGAACTCATATCTTTTTGCCACATACAAAAGTCACTGGACATGGATCTAATAGATTTGAGTTTCTCTGATGAGTTTTACTTTACTAGTTTAGGAAAAATTCCTTTCTTATTCTGTATCCTCTTTCGACTGATAATGTTTGCCCTGTGCCATTATATTTGGGGATTATGCAACTTGCTTTGTGATTTTTTATAGGAACTTATAGCTAAAAGTCACCACGAGTCTCAGAAGAATGTTTGGATTTGAAGTTTTGGGCAATGAGAGAACTCTTGAGACACTGAGAGAGAAATAAATGGACTTTATTATTTTGTTAGTCAGAACTTTGATCATGTAATTGTCTTTATTTGGAGATTAGTAATGATTTGAGGAAATATTTCTCGGTGTCTAGTTGACAAAAAGTGAACTGTGACAATTAATCTTAATGAACAAGTTAATTGACTTCAATGATACCCAGGAACTTAGAAAGGATATGTCTGCACGTGAATGTGTGGGTCATACACACATGATCTAAAGGACTCCCTCAATCCGTGGATCCTCGCGTGGAGTCACTCTTCCCTTGATCTCTGCTTCTCAGGAGCCATGAGCTGAGCAACTTTCTTCAGCCATGTCTTTTCTCCATGAAGATTCTACCTTGGGTAGCAAATGCAATGGGTACGATCCTCTGAAAACACTAGTAAAAATAAACATGTCCTCTTTTAAGTTGTCTCTGCCAGTTTTTTTTTTTTGTCTCAGCAAAAGAGAAACTGACAATAACACTAAATAACACAGCAGAGATAATTTAAAATTAAAAGATTTTTAAAAATAAAAAAATGAAAATGCAACTTACTAAAAGTTACTAAAATATTACACAAAGACAATATTAAGTAAGAGGAAAGTTCAATACCAATAAGCACTGTCATTAAATAAGAAGACATAACTTACATGTAGGATATAGGTTTATGCCAGGGAGACTAAAAATGAAAGGGTATGCCAAAAGTCAGCAGAAGTAGGGTATATAAACGTCAAAGTGGCCATACACAATGCAAGAAAAGAGAAAATTTTGTAAAAATATTAATTGTTTACTGGAAAAGTTAATATTGGCATACTTAGTAAGAGCAAGAAAGTAAGTGAAAGTCTTAAATAAAATTAGAAGTAAAAGTGGAAATATCAAGATGAGTACATAACAAAAAGTATGAGACACTGTTTCGGAAAAATTAATGACAACAAATTGGTTTACCTAGAAAAGTTGAAG
>PVKB01008856.1:0-12422 GCA_004027205.1 Ctenodactylus gundi | reverse complement strand
TCATAATTAACAACTCACTTAGCCAAGAAGCAGAATTGAATTGGAGAAAGGGCATAAGCATAATAGATGATTTTCTGAGAGCAGAAACAGAATGAACAGAGACAGAGACATACCTCCACCATAAAGTCCTAGACTGTAAAAAGGACTGCGTTGCTTGTAGCAGTTTTAATCATTTCTACACTTAATCACCTTTTTAAAAAATTATATAGCCAGGCCACATATACCCCAAGAAATTCTGAATAAGTAAGTTTGGTGTAACCTCATGTGTGTGTACTTTTAAAATTATTGATACTGTCTCCTGCATCTATTTTTATTGTTATCTGACATGTAGTAAAAGAAATTTATTTATTTATTTATTTATTATTTTTTCTTCTTTCCCAAATTAACTATCCTTTTGAACTACATGCTTATAATTATTTTCTAGTGTGAACTGGTGGGTAAGGCCTCGTTTAACAATAACAACAAAGATGTAGGAAAATATGGAAAAAAAACTTTTGCTGAGTATCCCAATGAAGGGATTGGTTAGATTCAGAGAGGAGATATCAAGATTTGACTACTGCAAATCCATTAGAGGAATAGGAAGCTGGGGTAGAGTGGTGACGAGTGAATTGACTTAGGTGCGGAAGATTAATATGTTAAACACCGTATGGTTTCTCGGACTTGGAAAACCCAGAACACAGACATTCTTTGGAACCATATGAAGTGATAGCCGGAGCCGGGGGAAGGGACAGGGAGCGGGTGGGAGGGTAGAAGATGGGAAGGAATTGTGAAGTCGATGTGATACATAGATGTATGAAACACCCAAATTCATTGTAAATACTATGTATTACATTTGTATATTAATAAAAATAGTGGGGAAATTAAAAAAAAACTAAAACGTAAGCATTACCATTGTAACCATGTTAAAGTGTGTAGTTCAGTGATGTTAAGTACACTTACATTTTCACACAGGCCTCACCACAGTTCACTTGCAGAGCTTGCATCTTGGGAAACTGAAACTCTCTATCCTTTATAAAAGCTTTTTAAACTGCCTACTTTAATGGCAAACAACATTCTATTGTTGTTCCCATGAATTTGGCTGCTCTAAGTATCTCATGTGACTGGTATCATACATAGTATTTTTTTTAACCTGAGTTGTTTCACATAGTATAGTGCCACAAAAATTATTTGAATAGTATTTTGGATTAAGTTTCTTCTTTTCAAAGCCTGAATAATATTCCGTTATATATGTATACCACAGTTTGTTTTCTCATTCAACACCACCATACAATGGCTCCTAATGTCTTTTGTGTTCTTGTCTCCACTTACGGCTTGCTGCCTGAATTTTAAAAAATAGACAAGTAAGTGTGAAGTAGCATCTTTATTGTGGTTTAGATTTGTGCTTCTGTAATGGCTAGTGATTTCAAGTATTTTTTTAATATGTTCATTGACTATGTATCTTCTCCCAGAAATGTCTGTCTGGTAAAGCCTTTTGCCCATATTTGAGTTAGGTTATTTTTTGTTGAATTTTAGGAGTTTACTGAATATACTATAAACACTAATACCTTAGTATATTATTTTCAGATATTTCATGTCATTTTGTGCACTGCCTTTTTACTGTGTTGATACTGTCCTTTGATACACAAAGTTCTTCATTTTGATGATCAGTTTGTCTATTTTTATTTTGTTGCCTGTACCTTCGATTCAGAAAAGCATTGCCCAAATCAATGTGATGCTTCCCTGTTTTTTCCTGAACCTTCTGTATTTAGTTTTTTGTTTAGTTTTTTAATAGCTCTGTCTCTATATCTGTAACATACATATAAAAAATTTTGGTTGTTGGAAAAGTCATGACGTATTGTTGCATCAGCGTGAGCTAGTTCTTTTTGGAAGTACTAAAGTCAGTCATATCTATGCTATTGCTATGTCATTTGACAATTATAGCATTCATTCTTTAAAAAATGAGCAAATTGGTTGAGTTCTGGAGATACTACAGTGAAAATGGAGCACCAAACTGCATTTTCGCCGTGTTTTACTATTTTACTTCCGTAAAGGGAAGAACACACATCAAGCTTGTGATGTTGCATACAGTTTACAATGACACTGTTCTACAAGAACAGCAGAGCTAGTGATCATTCATGAAATTTCATGCTGGTCATTTTGATCTCAGTGATGTTTCTTGATCAGGGAACTCCACAAGGTTGATGACAACATGAGAAATTGCAGAAACATTGAACATCCATAATTCAAGCATTCATACAACTACCTAAAGAAGCTGGAATTTGGCACTACATATAAACATCTGATATGCTTACTTAATGTGAGAAAACAATCCTTTTTCCTGAAGTGACTGTTAACTGGTGATGAGAAGTAGATCATTTACAACAGTGTGATGTGCAAACTGTCTTGGTTCCCATGAGATGATTCTCCTCAAATGTCCTTGAAAGCAGACAGTCATCAGAGAAAGGTTATACTCTCAATATGGGGGATTTTACAGGTGGTGTGTTTTTCAAGCTCCTTCGAAGGAACCAAATAATTCAAATGTGTACTGTTGGCAGTTGGACAATGTGAATGAATCGTGCAGAAACATCCACAGCTCGCTAATCATTGAGGAGTTACATTTCATCATGATAATGCAAGATGACACATAAGTTTGGTCACTGTCAAAAATTATTGAAACTGGGAAGGGCTGTGTTGCCACACCCACTATACTTGCCTGACTTTACACCATCACACTTGTTTCACTGTTCAGAACTCCTTGCATGGTAT
The DNA here is from genome assembly GCA_004027205.1 of Ctenodactylus gundi. Classification (NCBI taxonomy): domain Eukaryota; kingdom Metazoa; phylum Chordata; class Mammalia; order Rodentia; family Ctenodactylidae; genus Ctenodactylus; species Ctenodactylus gundi. The sequence continues at coordinate 9,677 of PVKB01008856.1, read as the reverse complement.
AATATCCAATTCAAATGAGACTAGAAATCAGCACCTGTTCAGTTTTCACCAGTAAAGACAGGTCCTCCTATGAATGAGAATTAGGAAACTCACTGAAAGATGGCAAAGGCTATGGAACAAAACAGGCAGTCTGTCATTGCTTTATCTTTGTTTTTTTTTGTCCATGATCTTTGAAAAACAAAAAAAATACATCATAACTTTTCATACAGCTCAATAATTCTCCCTCAGTATTATCAAAGGATTAATTCTAAGACCCCATGGATTCCAAAATTTATAGATGCTCATTTTGTTATACAAAATGGCATAGTATAGCTTATACAATAGGCACTATACATCTTCCTGTGTACTTTGAGTCATCTTTATTTTACTTATAATACCCAGTACAATGTAACTAACATGTAAAGTATTATTATACTGTCTTGTTTACTTTGTTATTGCTTGTTTGTTTTTGAGACAGGGTCTCACTCTGTTGTCCAGGTTGTTCCTGAACTCACTGTGTAGTTCAGGAAGGCCTCAAACTCACAGTGATCCTCCTGCCTCAGCCTCCTAAGTGATGGGATTACAAGTGTGCACCAACATACTCAGTTTTTGTGGTGCACGGAAATTGAACCCAAGGCCTTGTACTTGCTAGGCAAATGCTTTAACCACTGAGCTATAATGCCAGCCTCTATACTGTATTGTTTAGAATATAATCACAAGGAAAAAAATATTCATCTGGAGGAATGGCACAGCAGTTAAAGCACTTGCCTTGCAAGTGCAAGGCCCTGAGCTCAGTTTCCAGGAACCACATAAAAGCTGGGCATGGAGGCATACACCTGTTTTCCCAACACTCAGGAAGCTAAGGCAGGAGGATTGCTGTGAGTCCAAGAACAGTGTGGGCTCTATAGTGAGTTCAGGACCAGCCTGGGCTACAGAGCAAGATCTTGTCTCAACAAAAAATTTCACCTATAAATGTGCAGTTTTTCTAATATTTTCATCAGTAGTTGAATCTGTGAGTGCAGAACCTACAGATATGTAAGGACAGCTAAATTTCTGATACATACATCTATTTCTTAAATGCTGCTTTAGCCATACTTTAGTGCACTTGCTTAAGGTACCATGGATGAAAAGTAAGGTATTCACTGGAACAGAATTACACCTAAGATCCAGGAGCTGGAATATTTTAGAAAGTTATCATATCAGAAATTTTATCATCATTAAAGCTAAGCTTATTTCATTCTTAGCCAAACTAATCAGTTAACTTTTCCTTAAATTGTTTGACTAGCAAAGGAATATGGTCCTTTAGTTGATTTGCCCACTGTCCTGTGAAACCAGAAGCAGTTTTAACATTATGGCTTAGATAAATTTAGGAGTGAGGATGAATTAAGAAGGTAGTCATTTATATGGGGTTCAGAATAAAGGGACTGGGCTTGCTACAGTGAGTGCTACCTAACGGAAGCAGTGGCGCATTGTTCAAGGTGATGAGACAAAGGTGGAAGGAGGGAGGAGGAACAAAGGTCATAGCATTGTGATAAACTTTGCTTGAGCCAATGCCTTAGATCTTACCAGGAAGATTGTGCATCCTGCCAATAGAAAAAGGCAGGGAGAAGGACCTGCGACCTAGGGGTTTAAATCACCATCCACCATATTTTTGGTGTGCCTTTCTTCTGTTGCACGTGGGAAGGTCATCCTTTTTGCAAAAAGATAATTGAAGCCTCATAGTCTGTCATCCGTGCCTTCCATGTCCTTCCTTTGTTTGGACAGGTAAACCCCTATGAGCCATTTCTAATACTGCTCATCTCCCACACTAGTGTCTTTATTAATCCACTTATGTTTTTCACTGTAATCTCTCTATTTCACCTACTGGCCCATTGTTCTATACTATCTTAAGATGTATAGGAGCATATACCAAAAAGACACTAACTCATTTGTATTTTTATGTAGAACTGATTTTAAGAGACTCTTCAGTACCTCTACATGAGCATCAGGTAGACTTCAGTTACAGGATTCTGTTGAAGAAATGAGTGAGAGACAGCTAAGCATTCTAGAATTTCTTCCAAGTGTGTACGTACAACATATTTTGATGTATGTATTCTTCTTATGGCAAGTTGTTTTGTCTGGTGTTTCCAGGGTTCTCAGATGACATATGTGGCCAGCAGAGAGCTCCATGCCGAGGCTCAAGAACGACTCCAGCACTACTTTATGAGTAGGCTCTTAGAAGAGCGAGCCCAACAGCACAGAGAGGCTCTAATGGCTCAGATCAACACCAGTATTGAACAGTTAATGAGTATGTGGTCCTTCCATTTTTGTTTCATAAAAAGAACAATCTTTATGAGGTATGTGATATCTAAAAGTCTTCAAAAGGAAGCCCTCATTAGTGGTTTATTCCCAGATTCTGTCTTCAAAACATTTTTACATTTAGATCATACCAGCATGTTATTTTCAAATGATGCACATTTTATAACCTCCTCCTTGTCTGCTTTCTTGAGTCTTGCCATTATTCCTATGTATTAGGTCAAAGTTACTAATTTCAAAGATTCTGAGCCCTACTTGTCCTTTTGTAATTCCAAAAAAACATTTGCTTTATTTTATGGTACTGGGGATAAAACTCAGGGCCTTCACATTGATCTACATACATCCCAAGCCTACTTTTTATCTTTTATTTTGAGACTGGGTCTTGCTAAGGTTGCTCAGGCTGGGCTTCAACTTACAATCTTCCTGCCTCAGCCTCCTACAATACTGAGAATACAGACCTTTGCCACTATGTCCAGCCCATTTGACCAAAAGAACATAGGTAAAATATAGTAAAAATGGATGATGCAGAGCAAGATCTTGTCTCAAAAAAAGATGATGACCGTAGTTACAGTGCCGTTCACTTGTGGAAGATTTTATAATTTTTAATGAAGTGCTTTCACAAACATGACTGTTCTTTAAGCCATCTAACAGAAAAATAAAATTACACCTTTTTAAAATTCTGTAATACACACACAGGCACAGATGCACACATTCTCTCTCTGTCTCTGTCTCTCTCTCTCTCTCTCTCTCTCTCTCTCTCTCTCTCTCTGTCTCTCTCTCTGTCTCTGTCTGTCTGTTGCTACCAAGGATTTGGAATCTTGCCCCTGCCTGCTGTAGCACATTTTTCCGGCTCTGTAGTTTCTGTGCTCCTACCTGTTGGTCACAGGATTCTTTCACATACTTATTTTCTTTTTATCACAGAGGCACCAAGTCTGAAGGAAGTAGAAGGGAAGGATCCTGAGCTCTTCCTAAGTAGATCCAGGCCTGTGGCGGCCAAGGGTAAGCAGGCCCATCTCACTACCCTGAAGCATATCCAAGAACCCTGGTGGAAGAAGCTTGGGGAAGAAGAACCAGGTGATAAGATTGATGTTCCAAAAGATGAGCTAGGAACTTTATTCATTGGTGGAACCAAAATCCCTTAGGGAGTTAACATGAAAACTGAGAAAACTGACACTGATCTTATGTTTCAGAAAACCTCTGACATGATGGTAGACAAAGGTTCTCCTAATGAATGATTTTCCAGAGTTTACTTTCCAGAAAGATCTGTAGGAAAATAAAAATACTACCAATCTACCTCTTTCTCAATTCTGTTTCTCCACACCCCTTTCTCTGGACACACACACAGATGTATGTGGTTTTCTTGTGGAGCTAAAGTGAACATGGTTTTGTATTGTTCACACAAAATAAGAAGTTTCTTTGATTTTTGCTATTCCCTAGTGAAAGCCTTTTTTCTAAATAAATATTTTCAACAAGTCTTCTGAAAAATTTGTCACGAATATTTCAACTTTTCACTTTAGTGTGTGGAATTCTTGTTTTGCTATTCTTATCATTAACATATTATTGTCAATAATTAGAGATGTATTTGGGCCTTAAGGTGAGGTATAAAAGTGGTCAATTGAAGGATATTTCACATTTTAAAACAATAATTAAACTCAGTTTATTTATGTAGTTCTAAAAGGAACTACATAGACACACATAGAAATCTTAAGTAGGATTCACTGGAAGAAAGACTTACCAGACAGAATTATGCCATTTGTATTTAACTATAAGAACTGTATGGTATACTGCTTCCCTTTTGTTTCTTTTCCAAGAAACTTGAGTATTAAATGTTTAATTTTTATTGAGACTCTAGTATCCACATGATTGTTTGGCTCTAATATAATAATTTCTGATTTCTCTATTTTTAATTTTATTTTAGTACCAAAAGGCATGTGATTTGTGCTTCTGACAATGTGGAATTTAAGTCAAAACAGGTAACAAATCATGACTCTCTAAGGAACTTGGTGGGTTCTCTGTATTAATGAATAGAAATACCAGTATTTCTGGATGAGAAAATAAAATGTTATCCATTCTCTCAAAGTTAATTATGAAGAATTCTAGACGGAATTCTAATGCAATTTTTACTTAAAGTTTTAAAGAAATGTGTAAAAATCATCTAGAAGAATAACAGCTGATGGTTCTGGTTTAACTTAGAATGTGGAATCGCCATCAGAATGTTGCTCCTACCTTACAAAGAAAAGGTTGGATAATTTACCGTTTTTAACCCTTTGTGTACTCTCGGCCTCAAGTTAAACAAGTAAACTTAGATGCGAAACCATATCTCTGAAATATTTCATATTTCTTAGAGTACCAGAGAAAGAGATGAATAAATAAGAAATCAGCTAAACTTTTAACAAATCCCTAAAGGCAAACTGTGGTCACCATGTCTACTTAGAATATCTACAAGCCCAGAAGTATTAGCACCTCTACCAAATGTTCAAAAGAAAAGCTAGAAGCAAAGTGTGAAGCTGAAGAAGTCTAGTTAGAGGTATATTCAAATGTCAGGTATGAGATCCCAAATCCTTCTTAAGGCCTTTCACTTTATAGCCTTCAGCTGCTAGTGCAGGAAAAACAAGCTTTCTTACCACCAAAGCTCAGGCAAAACTCCACTGCAAATAAAGAAGGAATGGGGAATAGAGAGCAGCACTAGTCTGGACACAGTTAGAAATCCAATGCTGTTGAAGGAGGGGTAGAAAGAAACCCTTCACCCTTGGGAGATGGAAAGGAGATCACCCGTGGTTCCAGAAACCCAAGCAGAGTCTAATAATGCTGAGAAGGGATTCCTATCCAAGACACAGATCCTAGGAAGTTTGGCTGTCATGAGTTAGAGAAATAGGAACCCTAAGAAAACCTTGCTCCCAACCATAGGCAGAGAGACCAGGCTCAAAATTTAGGCTATTTCCAGATAACACAGCAACCCTTGTCTCAACAATTAGCTGAGCAAAAACTAATAAACTGGCAGTATACCATGAGGGTTGGGGAAAAGTATGTGGGGAGAGAGCTTGCAAGTGACAAAGGAACACAGGAGTGGCAGGAAGCAGGGGATGGGGCAAAAACACCTCTCAGACCCTTAACACAAGGCAGAACAGCTTTAAAATAAATGAATTTGGCATATATGGTACACTAAATATAAATATGAAAACCCAAACAGTTAAAATGACTGGCTTGACTCAAAACACTTGCACCACTGCAGTGAAATTCTGATGACAGCTACCTAGAGTTTCAGCACCATCCCCAGTAAAAACACCCACATGTTGGAGACAGGCACACATTTACTAGTCCAAGTGGCAGCAACCTCATTAGGTTTGATAATTCACAATAGACACTCAGAGCTCAGGAAAGCATTGAACTTGATAATACAGCTTTATTAATGATCAGGTCCAACCATATGAACAAGAGATAGGAAAAGGTCTGCAAAGATCTTGGATTTGAGTTCTGCACTCTCATCCTGTGGAATCAGAATGCATCACTTTCTTGGCATATAGATTTGCTTCTCAACCAAAGAATCCAACTGAACATTGTTTCCTAGAGTTTTTATTCAGATGTCATTATCAGGGCATCGTTGATTAAACTGTTGGCCATGAGATTTAACTCAAACCTTTACCCTCAAGAGTTCAGGCAGACGTCATACTCCTCTAAACCTCATCCCTCTAATCACATGATCGGTCTTTTTGGTATTCCTCAGTCTTGATCTTGAGTCATCTTCAAATAAACTTAAGCAAAATCTAAGCATCTGCCCTGAAGAACAAAGAGACACCTATCCTGGAAGTCCAGAGGTTTCCAAGCTTCACCCCAGGAAACTATGACAATATCCAAAGAAAATCTGTCTTATAGAACACTCCCACACTCTGATACAAAGAAAGGTAACCTATGTTGGCGTAAGTAGTATCTACCTCAGTTTCTGTTCTGCATTTGATGTTTGACATTTTGTCTAAAACTAGTATACAGAACTAGGAGGAAAAATTAACTATTGTTAAAAGATATACAGCAAAATGACTCAGAGAGGACTCAAATACTGAAATCACAAAAAGGTTCTTAATAATTGGTTGAACATATTAATCTGATACTGATGTAATTAAAGGTAAGTTATATAGAAAGGAACACGGACTTAAGGACCAGTCAAGGCTGGATTCAAATGGGCTCCAAGCCCTCCTGGAAATTCAGGCAGGTCACTGCCCCTCCCCTATGCCCATTTCCTCGTCAGCAAAAAATGGAGTACATTTGGCATGTTGTGACAAGAACAGCCTTACTTTGTGCTCTTCCAAAATCCCATAACTGTAGCTTAATTTTGTTGTGTCACAACATAATCTGATGGGATCTGGATTGTCTTGCTGTTCCTCAGGGTATAACACTGGTCCAGTATATTGATGACATTATGCTAATGGGGCCCAAAGAGCAAGAGGTGGCGACCACTCTAGACATGTTGGTGAAGCATTTGTGTGTCAGAGACTCAGAAATAAATCCCACCAAGATTCAAGGCCCTCAACCTCAGTAAAATGTCTAGGAGTACAGTGATGTCGGACATGCAGAGATATTCCTTTTAAAGTAAAGGACAAACTATTACATCTGGCACCTTCTACATTCAAGAAAGAGGCACAGTGCCTAATAGGCCTATTTGGATTTTGGAGGCAACATATTCCTCACTTGGGTGTGTTACTCTGCCCAGTTTACCTACCAACTTCTAGAGCTTCTACTTAGAGTGGGGTTTGGAAAAGGAGAAGGCTCTGCAGCAGGTCCAGGCTGCGGTTCAGGCTGCTCTGTCACTTGGGCCATACGACCCAGCAGACCCCGTGGTGCTTAAGGGGTCAGTGGCAGACAGGGATGCTCTTCGGAGCCCTTGGCAGGCTCCCATAGGTGAATCACAGTGGGGACCCTTGAGATTTTGGAACAAGGCCCTGCCATCATCTGCAAACTACTCTCCCTTTGAGAAACAGCTTCTGGCCTGCTAGTGGGCCTTAGTGGAAACTGAACATTTGACCATGGGACACCAGGTTACCATGAGACCTGAGCTGCCCAGAATGAACTGGGTGCTGTCTGACCCTTCAAGTTATAAAGTTGGACGTGCGTAACAACAGTCCATCATTAAATGGAAGTGGTATATACTTATCGGGCCTGAGAGGTCCAGAAGACGTAAGTTAATTACATGAAGAAGTGGCTCAAATGCCCTATCTTTCCCATTCATGTATTTTGCTTTCTCCAAAGCCTTTTTCCAAAGTAATTTCTGAGAGGAATTACATTTAAGCACATACTGTATGCGGGAGTACAGCTACACTGGCTGGCTGGAGGTACTGAGCATTCCAAGGCATCAGAATAACCCCACAGACGACTATTTGACCATCACCAAACAAATTACAAAATTCTACTGCAGGACACTGAAAAAAAAAGAGATGAAGTACAAAAGGAAGATAAAAGAGATGCAGTGATAACATACCCCAGCCCCTACGTGATTCTCAGGGCATATATGACATTAGATTCCATTCTCAAGAGACTGCCTTGTTTCGTCCCTGGTCCATTCCTCCCACCTTGCATTCCCTACCTCTAGCACTGCGTTCCATGCTGAAAATCCACGATCGCCTTCTCTTTCTTCTTTAATTAACTTGTAATTACGCTCTGGTTCAAATGTATTCCCCCAAACTCTTCTAGGTGTGACTGTTTTCCCTGACTATTCTGCTCTTTTTTAAGTAGACATGTTGAAACTATGGTAGGTATGGAAGATACATTGAAGAAAAGGCATGAAAGTTTTGGCATAAATTTACAGGATAATGAAAAGATTTGAAAATGTGAAAGGAAGTTGGAGAGCAATATTCAGAACGAATGTGACATTACTTCAATCTTTCCTACTTTACTGTTAATGAGAGGAATGGCCATTCTCGAAGGGACACTTGAGTGACTGTAGACTTTGATGATTTCAGAATAATATCCAAACGTCGTAAGCATAAAATGGTATACACTGTTTTATGACCTATTCCTTGCATGTCAGTTCAGTCATGCCTTGCTTGTCAAGTTTCCCAGTCTGTGCATATGATTTTCTATCTAATCTCCATTGTTCTTTATTTACCCTTTTATTTACCGAATCAACTCTGACTTGTGTTTTATTATCTTGATTATTATTTCAGTGTCTTTATGCTTCTGTTAAATTGCAGTAGACATTATTTTGCCCTTCAGTGCTTTTTTCTTCTATTTGGAGCGGGTACTCAGGATAAAATACAAAGTCTCACATATGCTGGATGCTATAGTTTGCACCTGGAGTACCCTACAAAAACCTCACATATTGGGATATTGTGGCATGACTGTGGAACTCTGGTGTTGGGAGGTAGCGCCCAGCTGGAAGCAGCGCAAGCTTGGGTCTGACTTGGAGGGATTATGTCAACTTGACATAGGGGCTGCCCAGGGAAGAGCTTTTTTGTGCTTCTTTTGACCGGTAGGCCAGGAAGTAAGGAAGAAATACACATTCTGGATGTGAGGAGCATATCTGGCAGCTTCAACTGAGTAAATCAGGAAGAAGAAACATTGTTCCAGCTTCTTGAGTTTGGGAGAAGCTCTGGCCTTGCCTCAAGATCCAGATACCAGCTCTCAGCTGGCTCCCGCCTCACTTGACTTTTTGTCTGCAGTGACATGAGTAGCTCCCCAGGCTGTGGCATGGACTTACACTGTTGCCTGCTGTCCTGTCAATGGGCTCTGTGAAAACATCTGAAACTGTGAGCTACATAAATCTTTCCTCCCTGTCCTGGTATGGATCTTCAGTGTCCCCCAAAAGCCTCATGTAGGTATGGATACTGTGTAGCGTTCAGAGGTGGGGCCTGGCTTGAAGAGGCACGTAGTTAGGGAGTAATCTGAAGGGACATGTGGTGGTTCTGCCGTTGTTCCCATTCTCTCTCTGTTCCTCCATCCTGTGAGAGTTTCTCCCTCCCCTGGAAACTGTACCTTTAACTGTGGCCCCACCATGTGATTCCACCATTTTCCAGCTGCCCACCCGGGAACAGTCTAAGAACTTCTGAAACTGTAAGCTATGATATGTCTTTCCTCCCTAAGACATGGGTGTCAGGTATGGAGTCACAGGAAAGGAAAAGTGACTTAAGACATTCCCTTAAAATGTGGATGTCAGGTATTTTATTACAGCAAGAAGAAAGCAAGTAACTAATACACTAGGTTATCATTTACTACTGAGCTATATCCCCAGCCACTTCCATTTAGCTCTTTAACCTCTCTATCCATCTCTTCCTTCCTGTCTCGGGTGTCCACTGATTTTTCACAGACCAGTGTGTGCTTACCCAAGAACAGATGTTCCATCATCAGAAGATCTACTAGACCATTTTCTTTCTTACACGAGAAAGTTCTCTCAAAATTGAACCAACAGTTCTAAG
>PVKB01008855.1:0-12501 GCA_004027205.1 Ctenodactylus gundi | reverse complement strand
GACGAGATCTCCTCCTTGGTCTGCCGCAGCACTTCGTTGTGGATCGTCACGGTGTCCAGCGCCCAGCCCTTGTGCGCACGGGTCACTTCCTGCCTCATGGCTGTCAGGAAGCCTGAAGAGAGAAAGAAAAGGCTCTGGTGCCTCGCTGCGGTCTGCGTTAGAGACAAGGAGGAGCACGGGCGACAAGCCACTTGCTGGTCTCTCTCCCAGCCCCACGCCTGTACCAAGGGGCCGAGACCCAGCTCCACGGGCTCCTTCCTCCCAGGACTTTGTCTCTGTGGGGACTGTGATGCTCTAAATCTCTGCTGACCGTGGACAGCAGAAGGACGGCGCCGTTTCCCAACTTACTCTGGACTTGGGTTTGAAACTTCTGGGATTCTGCCTGCTCAAATCCTGTAAGGATCTTAACACAGTTCTAGTTCATAGCCAGTACTCGAAAAGACAATACTGAGCGTGTGACAGAATGGTGAAGTATTCAGAGAAACAGCGTTCCAGTCAAACTGTAACCAACCCAGCATCAACGTTCCTTCTCTTTGCTATAACGGAACAATGTAATTTAGGCTACAGAAATAATGCATAAGGCCATGGCAAGAAACCTTTCAGTTAGATCAAACAGAGCCATCATACCAGAAAGGAAGGCTACGTGTTTGAATGGCGTAATACAGTTATTTTAAGATAACAGGTGGCTCTGTACCTTGTAGCCTTTCTTTAAACTTAATAGTCAGCCCTGTTTAAAAATAAAATATAAAAATGGGGCGAGAATGTAACTCAGTACAAAGGCCCTGCGTTCAATCTCTAGTACTGAAAGCCCCAAAACTTAATATTTGTGTAATCATGTTATTCAACTGAATACGAGAAGTCTTTCTTGGGAAACTGGCATTTTCTATTAGAAAAAATGCCTCAAAGATCTCAATTACTGTCAGAGTGCTAAAAAAAAAAAAAAACCCTAGTACAATGAAAGAGAGGCCACTTCCTCTGTCCTCCCACTGGGGAACACACCTAGCACGGTCTAGAACACTTCACCAGTAAGAACCCTGTAGTGTGCCAGCAGGGGGAGTCTAGCAGCTTGACCTACAAGGGACGGAAAATAAAGTATATCTCAGGCTTAAGAATAAAGTATAGGGAACTGTTCCACAAGCTATTCTCACTCACAGAACATAGAGAAGATACATATTTGGTTACATATTGGTAGTTTTATGTTGGTTTCCTAAAAGGAATACAAACTTGGGGCACTCAAAGGAAAATGAATCTACTGAGCTTTTCTTTCTTTCTTTCTTTCTTTTTAAATGATCATCTTTCATGGAAACTGATTCCAAGCCTAACGGAAACAAAATCTGTTCTTTCTAAAGCATCTACCATTTTTAAAGACTGTGGAGATAGCTACCCAGAGACTTTCGGTCAAGATGGAGACTGAGTAACAGAGCTGCACAATGTCTCCTTGTGGAGACACTTAAAAAGTTGAGACTATAGTCAAAAATTGCCTGTTCAATGTAGCTAGGAGAGGGAGGAGTGCCCGAACAACTGATAAGAGGCAAGGAGGAGATCAGGAATCCCAAAGGAACACTGGAAGTGGGAGGAAAAATAGTAGCCCAAGAAGCTGCCCCAGGCTGACTGCAAACAGCTGGGAGCTGTCAGCATCTGCAGACAAAGGAAATCCAGGTTGGAGTCTGGAAACTCTGACCAAGCTAGGTAGAGGAAGGAGTGCCCCAACAACTGAAAGAAGGCCATGGAAAGGTCAGAAATCCTGAAGATATATTAGCAGTGGAGGAAAACAGCAGCTGACTGAGTGCAGCCCTGAGCTGCTGGCATCCACAGACAGAAGCGTGGAGACTGGAACCTCAGACTGAGCTAAGTGTAAGATCCAGGAGAAGTGGGAACTGATAGCAGCTGGTAGCCCCAGCCTCCAAAAGCAAGCCTGCAGAGTAGTGTACTTCCCCTAGAAAAGGTCTCCTGGAGCCTAGATCAGAAGCAGCACTGGGCAGCCATAACATGCAATAATGTAAGCAGAAGTCATTTTTTAAAAAGATCCCAGGACTGAACTGATTAGAGTAAAAAAAAAAAAAAAAAAGCTCAGAATAATGCATCTGGGTTTATGGAGTCACAGTGTCTAGGAAAAAACTGGCACAAGAGACAGTTGTGGAGAGAGAAATGCCACAGACTTTCTCTGGGTGGATACAGTGGGAGCACCTCCGAGGGTGGAGAGCCCCACCCTTGGGGAAGGGAAGCCAGGACAAGCAGGGGAGTTTTGCTGAGGGGGCTGGAGGTGATCAAGACACTTCGGAGGCCATTAGCCTGTTAGGTCTGCTCTCACTGCCTACTCCCAGAACAGAACTTGGAGGAATTTCGCTCCCCCCACCCATCTCATACTATTCTAAGAACCCTCTCAACTAGTCCTTTCAAATGAAGTCCCTCAACAACAGAAAAAAGGGAAGAAGACAAGGCAACAGGACACCCACAGAGATGCCTGAGACCCCAGAAACGAACGAATGTCATGGGCCCTGAAGTAGTGGAACTCATAGGGAAGGAAGTCAAAAAGAAAAAAAAATGAGTCGAACAGCCAGTTCAAACAAGATATTATCAAAAATTGCAGGAACTAATCAATGGGCTTAAAGAGGAATTTACTAACCGCATAGTGGTCCTAATGTAGACAGGACTTACTGAGCCTATAGAAGCCACAAATAAAAAGGGTGGGCTCAAGTAAAAAAGAAAGTGCAAGTTATGAAGGAACATTTTAATAGAGAGGTGGAAACTTTGAAAAGAAATCTAGCTGAATTTCAGGATATGAAAAACTCATTTGAAAGCAGGGAAAGTTGACTTGAACATTGAGAGGACAGAATTTCTGACTTAGACTACAAGGCTCAGGAAAACAAATGCTATAATTAGGCACAACTCCAAAATTAGAAATGAGCAAAGTAGCTAGATACAACAGCTGATGGATGATTCAAAAAGAATCAACCTCAGATTTATGGGTGTGAGAGAAAGAGCAGAAGATAGCCTGAAGGTATAAAGAATTTATTCACTGAAATTGTGCAAGAAAAGTTCCCAAATCTAGAAAAAGAAATTAATTTTCAGGTACAAAAACCTGATATAACGCCAAATAACCTCAACCAGCAATAAGACTTGCCATGATATAGCATAATAAAAACCTCAGAAACACAATAAAGAGAAAATACTAAAAGCAACAAGAGAAAAACAGACATTATTCTACCAAGGCGACTCCACTGGAATCACTGCAGATTTCTCAATGCAAACTTTAAAGGCCAAGAGAGGCTGGAGTAAAATCTTTATAGCTTTAGAAGACAGCAAGTGTAAGCCCACGTAGTTGTATTTAGCAAAATTATCCCTGAAAATTGAAGGAGAAGTAAAAATTTTCCATGACCAAGAATCCCTAGAGAAATCTGTAACCACTAGTCCAGCATTGCAGAAAATACTTGAAGGAATATTTTAGAGAGGCAGAGAGACAAGCAGCACCAAAAAAATACACAGGAAAGGAAACATCTTAAGAGAAAGTGTAACAAAAAAATTAGATAGGTATTTGAATCATTTGACTGATATACTTCTAAAACAGTACCAGCTGTTTCATAAAATCTGTGAAATTTCCCCACATAATTATTATTTGTAATAGTACAGTTTGCAAAATATAATAATTATATTCAATATGGGGAATTGATATAAAACATTTTAAAAATTTATGCATGAAGTTTGGGATGGATATGTAGATAAAATGACAAACCAAACCTGGCAAAATGTTAATAATTAGTGAAATGTGAGTAAATAATTTATGAAAGTTTAAAATTTTTGAAATAACTAAGTATGCCATCATATCTATTCCTTTAAGTATAATATACTTATGTGATATATATATATATATATATATATATATATATATGTTCATTTAATGTAGCAATTTAATATAGACTTAAGTTCGCTTATTGTAGCAATTCACTTATTCAATCTTTAATGTAAATTTACCCTAAGGAAACTGATTGATGTAATGATAACCTGAGCATCTTTTGAATGTACAAACATTTACCTTTCAGAACTCAGCTAAGGAATTTGATATTTAACTTCCTTTTCTTTCTCACATTTTCTTGCTTTATGAATTTCATTATTATAGTTCTTTTCTTATGTGGACTGGTGGGTGAGGCCATGTCAAAGAATCTCAACAAAGATCTTTCAATAAGGGCCTCTGCTGGACTCAGAGAAGAGGTATTGAGATTTGGCCACTGCAGCCCATTGTAGGGGTAGGAAGATGAACTAGAGAGAGATGATTTGAGTGAAATGAGTCAGACACAGGAGATTAAATATGTTAAATATCATCTCTCTGATTTGGGGAACCCAGAATACAGGCATTCTACAGAACCAAATGGGTGTGACAATGGGAATTAGGGAGGTATAGAGAGGGAGTGGAAGGGCCAAAAATGGGGAGGGATTGTAAAGTTGATATGATACATATGTGCACAAAATACTCAAATTCATTAAGTTCACTGTAAACATTGTGTATCACATATGTTTATTAATAAAAATGGGAAAAATTAAAGACTATGGATACATTTTTCTTTCTGAGAACTTGAAAATAGGTTCATAAAAATGGGTAATTTGACTATTTAAATATCTGAGTTACATACAGGTGGTCCAAATGATATGCTTAAAATATTTTCCCTTCAAACACAGATAGCATTGTGAATTCTTAAAACACTTGTCAAGCTTGTCCTGTTTGAAAAATTCACTTTTAAGCTACAATTATAAATTGAAAGCTTAGGACTAAAACAACACTTGTATGTGTTAATTGTAATAACTGTAACCCAACATTTCAGTAAAGCATACTCAGCTGGCTTAAAGTAAGCTGTGGAATGTTTTAAGTATTACATCATTCAAAGTCTTAGGAAAGACAACGGAAATAACTAATCAGAAAGGCTGCTCTTCTCAGCTTTATAAAGAGTTGTTAGTTGGTATTCTCTAACAAAGGTCCTAGACCAAAAGTAGGCAACATATTTTTCTTCTATAAATGAACTGATCTTTATCTAATGGTCTTAGGTTGTGCAGTATTTCCTGTTTAAAGAGTTACCAACCCTCCCAAGACCATCTTTAAAGATGAGAAGAAATAATGAATGAAATGAGTCTGGACATGTCTATAATTTCACTGTATTTCTTTTTTCTATAAAAGATCCTATCACACTTGTACACACATGAGATGGTGATTTGGGTGATGAGGCCCCACCATCTCCTCAGAGCTAGTCTTGAATAAATCCTTTTTCCTTTTTGCCAAAACAGCCTTCTTGTATTTGCTCAGCAATAAGCAAAAGAACCTAAGCATATGGACAGAACCTGGCTCAGTCCAGAGGCCTTGCCCTCCCCAGCTGATCCTCCAACCCTATGAGGATCTCTGCCACATGGACAACTACAGCCTCTGGCCATAGGGACCTACTGGTCGCTGTCACCTCTCCACCTGCCCAAGTCATTAAGCATGCTAACATGTAGGTCACTTTCGTATCCTACCTGCATCCTGACATCTCTGTTCCTTGACCTCATTATTTTTAACTCATCAACTATACACCTTCTTTCTTCACTTTATTTCTGTTTAGTCTAGAATGTAGATCTATCCTTTCTGTCCCTTACCAGGCAAGATCCCAATCATGGATGGATCCAAATGTTTATCTTTTTAAATGGATACCAGGCTGCTGAGACCAGAATGATCATGCAGATGCCACCAAGAACCTCAAAGAACTTCAACAGGATTCTCAAAGCCACTCAGTGGTCATTCCCTAGTACCCTGTGCACACTCTTTTTCCAGTTCCACCCTCTCCTGAAGATCTGTCCTCTAACACCTTGCTCTCAAAGTGACCTCTCTCTTTCTTTAAGCAAAAAGCAGGAAACATCAGATGGGAACCCCCATTGCATCTTGCCACCACACCTATCCTATGCGCATCCTTCCCACTATTCTTGTCACAGTGGGTGAGATGATGCCCTTCCACCTGCCCGGAGTACATCAATGATGCATTCCCAGTTTGTCGATTCTCCCACAAGCATGTACCTTGGGGATTAAAGAAACCAGTCATCCAAAACACATTAGGCCTCCCTTCAAATATCCAAGTGGAAAACTGAGCATTTCTTTCCAAAAGTTCAGTAAACCAGAAGCCCAGTGTTGCTGAATCCCAGGACACCTTTTTCCAGATCTGAGGAATACGGGCATCATACATGTTGTCCAAAGCATCTCTCAGGTTCTGAAGAAGATAAGGTTAAAACATGTGACTAAGAAACAGCATCAAAGAGAAAGAAAAGAAAAAAAAAGAGAGAAAAGAAAGATCACCAAAGGAGGTGAACATTGAGGTAACAACAGCTCACCTCGCTCATAATGATTGTTCCTTCGATGGCCAATTTTAGGTCATGCAGGCTACTGCGAAGTATTGTAATGACTTTTTGCATTCTGTCAATTTCTTGTCTAAGAAATATGTTCATTGAATTAAGATGTCCCATCTTTATTAAACGAGCTTTCACCTAAAACAAAGCATATAATGCAATAAAGGAGATTTTTTAAAATCACGTATGATTTCTCTTCCAATGACGTCCCGCTTTGGTTTTTTCCCTTTCTCTAGATGTATCTCCACCTGATCAAATGAACTCAGATCTCTTGCAGGCCAAACCTGTCACTGAATTTCCCATTTTCTGAGCCTAAAATATTGTTCAACTAAAATAATTTTATTCCATGTTGTGCTTGGTTGATAGTTGGAAACACACTTTAAAAAGCTGAAATAAAATTGTACCTTTGTCTTCTTTTAAATGATTAAATACTGTCAGTTAAATATTGCAATCTAACCCTTATGAGTTTGTCAGAATATTTTTATTATGCTTGTACAATTGTTGTTAGAAATGTTACAACAAATTAATATAGCCAACATCTTTACAGAGCAGTTACTCATGAGCACAATTAGCTCTAGTTACTATGGCTATGGTTAGCTTAAGAGTCTTTCCTATTTTTTTTTTTTTTTTTTTTTGACAGAGGGTAGCAGTCTAGGCAAGTCCTAAACTCGCTATGCAGCCCTTGCTGGCCTCAAACTGACAGCAATCCTTTTGCCTCAGCCTCTCAAGTGCTGGGACTCCTGGTCTGTGTCATCAAAATCAGCTTATGTGATGCTGGAGAATCAAACTTGGGGCCCTGTGCTTGGTAGGCAAATGCTCTAACCTCTGTGCTATGTCTCTGGTCTGCCTTTCCAAATTTAATCAATGAAAATAACCACTAAGCACCTGTCATTTGTTCCCGTTTGATACACCACTAGTTGATCATTTTAAAGAAATCAACGCAAAAAGCCTGTGGTTGGGAGAACAATAAAATATAACAACCACTGGAAAGTGAGCCAACATGTATTCACATTTCATTTTAGTGGCATACACCAAGAGAAGACTATTTTTACAAACACGAACTCACAAAGGGGTTTGAACTTTCTGCTGGCCACGGTCCAGAAGATGCCAGGTCAGGAGAGAGGAAGACAAATGCACAGAGTTGGAGGGAATTTTTCTCTATTTATATATATTTGCAATATGTATTCATTTACATATGGATTACATGCAGCTTTGGGAATTGGCATGTATATGGCTTCGTGATCTTTTTTTCCTCTTCCTCCCCCCCCCCATCTCCAGTTCTCCTCCCATCTCCAAGTAGTTTACCACCCTATTTCCTTTCTTTTATTTTGCACTTTTCTAAAATGAAGATTTATAATTAATTATGGTGTTAAGCTTATCTTTATTTTAACAACTAATAAAGTGTGTGATGGGAAACTGATAGTATAAAACAAGGACACAGAGTAGCATTTTTTTTTTTTTTTTGAGACAGGGTCTTGCTCTGTAGTCCAGGCAGGTCTTGAATTCACTATGGAGCCCAGGCTGGCCTTGGACTCACGACAATGCTCCTGCCTCAGCCTCCCAAGTGCTGGGATTACAGGCGTGCACCACCATGCCCAGTTTATGTGGTACTGGGGAATCGAACTCAGGTACTTAGCACTTGACTTAGTGCTTGCTAGGCAAGCGCTTTAACTGCTGAGCCATTCCTCCAGCCCCAGAGTAGCATTTAAAATATAGACAGCTTTTAGATGGAGCAGAAGGGATTGTAATGTTGATATAATATATATGTGCACAAAATACTCAAGTTCAATGTAGCTTTTGTGTATCATATATGGGAATAAATGGGAAAAATAAATAAATGAAAAAATATAGGCAGCTTTTAGAAGAGACACATGGTAAAATTCTTATATTTGTTAATTAAAATATGCCTAAGTGTTAAACATAATTATTAACACTTATGTGATAAAAACCAAAACATTTTTCTAAAAATTTTATTGATGATTAAGTCAATCTCTCCATCTAATTCAATGGAGTTGATCACATTCCATTGCACATATGTCCTCAATAAAACCTTTTATTTTTCCCCATTGTATTAGTATATATGTGCAATATACAATGGTTACATCACGCTTGGGAGCTGTGTGCACATGCACATTGTGGCATCATTATAATTATTTTACTCCTCCAGTCATTTATTGAGACATTTTATATTCTTCATATAAGTGAGACCCTGCAACACTTAACTTTCTGAGTCTGACTTGCTTTGCCAAGAAGATGGTCTCAAAATGTATCCATTTCCTTACAAAAGTTTCAAAATTATCTTTATGGCAGTGTAATATTCCATTGAGTGTATGTACACATTTTCTTTATTTGTTCATCTCCTGAAGGACACATAGGTGGTTTCCACACCAAAAATGATAAGTAGATTCAATGCAACACCCATCAAAATACTAACAGATTTCTTCATAGAACTAGAAAAAGCAACTCTAAAATTTATATAGAACCACAAAACACCCATAATTACCTATCAGAGAAATGCAAACCAAAAAAAAAAAAAAAAAAAAAAAAAAAAAAAAAAAAAAAAAAAAAAAAAAAAAAAAAAAAAAAAAAAAAAAAAAAAAAAAAAAAAAGCAGAGAGTACTTGAACAATGATGGATATCATTAAGAACTCACAAAATTTTGCATGTATACATATCAATAAAATGAGGGAAAAAAGAACTCACAAAATACATTGGTGAGGATGTAGGGACAAAGGAACATTTTTCTATTGTTGATGGAACTACACCTTAGCATAGTCATCATGGCAGCCAGTAAGGAGATTCCTTAGAAAAATGAAAACAGGATTCCCATTTGATCCAGCTTATACACTTTTGGACATGGTTTAAAAAAAAAAAAAAAACAACCCCACCTGCATACTCATATTATTGTGAGGTATCAGTTCCAAGAGTCACAAGGAAGCTGGTAGTTGTGGGATTCTCCTCCAGAAATACACACGCCCCTTCTGGAGGCAGGGGATATCAGAGATGAGTAGGCCTGGGGTCTGCTGTGCCGCCATCTTTATTTCACAGAGCAGGTCTGGAGTATGGGCCCTATTTTCCCCTCAGCACTGGAACCTCTGTTTTGCTGTGCTTGGGTAACTCCAGTGAGTGGGAGATTAAAGGGGAGAGCACCAACTCAAAGGAAAGTGGTGAAATAAAACTGAATACTCTGAATGAGACCATCTGCAAAGCAAGGCCAATATTAAAAACCAACAGTCCAATGTATAAGAGAGGTCTCTGACCCAATCCCACACCCCAGCCTTCAAGTATGCTCCCAAATCTCTGCTTCTAGCATCAACACTTTTGCAGTTTCCAAGGCCGCCTTCATCTTCATCCTGAACTCCGCAATCTCTGCTGGCAGAAGGGCACATGTGCTTTCAATCAGAACTACCCTATGAAAATTCACTCTTTCTTGTGGTACTTGGGATCAAACTCAGGTTATTTGCACTAAGCTATGTCCTCAGCCCCTTCTAAACTTTTTTTTTTAAATATATAGGGTCTCACTCTGTAGTCCACAGTAGTTCTAAACTCACTATGTAGCCCAGGCTGGCCTGGAAGTCACAGCAATCTTTCTGCTACAGCCTCCCAAGTGCTGGGATTACAGGCATGCACCACCATGCCTGGTTTATGTTGCGTTGGTGAATCAAACTCAGGTACTTAACATTTGTTAGGCTAATGCCTTAAGAGTGGAGCTATTCCTCCAGCCCCTAAACATTGTTAATTGACTTATTCTTTTTCATTTTGTGGTAGGGTCTCATTACGCTAAGTTGTCCAGGCTGGGCTTGAATTTGTGATCCTTGTGCCTCATCCTTCCAGAATGCTGGGATTACAGGTATGGACCACCATGCCTGGCTTGAAACTTCCCTCTTAAGAGAAATTAAAATATAACATAAGTAAACACATAAGTAGATTATCAAACTCAGGGGTTGGCCACAATAGCCCAGTATCTCTAGCATGCTGTAAGCCCCAAACTGCCTTGTCCTGCCTCCAGTTTGAAGAGAGAAACTTGCCAGAACTGTTGGTGTGTTCTCCTAGTCTTGGCTAGTTGGAAGGCTGAGGGGACAGGACCGCCGGAGCCCAGGAGTTTGTGGCCAAGCTGCCCAACACAGCAGCAAATTGATTTAAATAATTAAAATTTTAAAAAGAAAGGAAAAAGAAAGTTTACATAAGGAGATGAAAACATGCTCGGGGAAAACTTAGGCTTACAAAACGTAATTTTAGCACTGATTTTGAGTATGATTATTGTTTTGTTGTGGAAAATCCTCAGGGATTTTCCCCTTTGACTGGGCCTGAAACAGTTAATCTGGAAAAGCAGCCACAGTTAAAGTGTGAAGCTGTGTAGCTCAAGGCCACCTAGGCAGGGCAGGTTGGACTTCCTCTGTTACCAGCTTCGGAAACAGTGAGATTAGACCAAGGACAGAGAATAATGTGGTAGTGTGATCTGTACAGCTTGCTTTGTATAAAGGAAGTCAATTCTACCTCCTGTTAAGCAGACCTACACTCCTTGCCTGCTTGCTAGCCTCTGCAGAAAACAACTATACAAGAAGCCTGCTCCTTAGCTTGAGGCCGCACCATCTTGTAGTTAGCCAGGCACTGGCCCCTGCGTAATCAATCTTGGTATCACTGGGTTTCTCGGATTTCTGTAAAATTTCCACCTTAAAACTGTCTTTTTATTAAGTAGAATTAAGGATTTGTTACAATCTTATGCACTTACGCAGGATTTTCATTGTTTCTAGGACCAGGTAGTCACTTTTTACAGTAAGGGAGTTACATTTTTATTCTGGAAGCTAATGTTGGAAAGTCCCCAGGGAAGCAGCTCCTCTGACTGGCCCTGAAACAGTTAACCTGGGAAAGCAGTCCTCTTGCCCCGCCTCACCCCTTAACTGAGTCTGAAACAGTTGAACTGTGAAGCTGTGTAGCTAGCTGAGTAGCTCAAGGATGAGAACAGAGCCTGCTCCCAGGACAGGCAGTAAGAGGGTGTGCAGTAGGGCCAAGGACAACGTGTGTGTGGGCGCTCTGAAGCTTGCTCTGTGTAAAAGAGAAACTGTTTCAGCAAGCTTGCTATGCAGATATTTCTCTGTGTTCCTATGTTCCCTGCTTGCTGGCTTGCAAGTCCCCCCTGCGCAGAGGGTATAAATGTAGTCTGCTTCTGAGCTCATGGCCTGCCAGGCAGGGACCCACTAGTGTAATAAGTCTTCCTCTCACCTATGACCTCTTGGCTCTGAGTCTTGTTATCTCTGGGTTTATCAGATTTCTATTACACTAATGGTATAATTAGATTTCTATTTATAAAATTCACTTTACTGTCAAATTTTCAAGGATCCACCTGTAAAGTGAAAACGAACTAAAAAGTAAGTGATTTTGGAGCAGAAAGATTTACATGTCTCAGTACAAACTCTTTCCCAAGCAGGAATCCCACTTGGTGGCATCTCTGAACCTCAGCTTTTGCTAGGTCTTCTTGGCCCAAACAAGCTCCAACTGCTCAAATTATCACAAAGCCTTTAAAAACTCCCTCTGATAAGACCAAGCCTGTGGCGGAGTCATATGCAGTAAGTTTTATCTCACTTTCACATACCGATTTTTAAAATTTTTGAAGACAGATATTCTTCCTTATCTACCCTCTGACAACCACACAAAAAGCTGCTGAAGGTGTCGCCTTACCATATCTATCCATCTAAACGAATACTTTCTCCTTTACCATAACTACTCCTACATGAAGCCACCGATTTCAACATCTTAACCAAATGCTTTGATCCCATCTGGACAATGGAAAGGAATATTGTTTTAAGAGGAAAAAAGAAAACACTGTTTTTGCTGGAGACTCTCAATGCAGACTAAAAATGAAGCTCAGACTGTGGGTTCTGGAATCAAGTTACTTTGTGTTCAAATTCTTGTTCTGTCATTTACTTGGTCACTGCTGGGTACTGTCGTAAGCACTAAGTGACTCCACAAGCAAAAACCACTTAGCATGAGGTCCAGTGGGAATGATACTCACCATGGTGGCTGTTGCCCCATTGTAAACTCATTTTAATTGACCATGCTGCTTAGAGAACTTCACATTGGGAACCAGCTGCAGAATCCATTGTTCTGCCTTATTCAATCAGCTCTCCATCTATCTGTTATT
>PVKB01008854.1:0-12868 GCA_004027205.1 Ctenodactylus gundi | reverse complement strand
TGCTCCCAGAAAAACGTCCCTTGCAAGAACGGGAACAGCAACTGCTACCAGAGCAACTCCAACATGCACATCACTGAATGCCGCCTCACAGGCAGCTCCAAGTACCCGACGTGCTTGTACAACACCGTCCAGAGAGAGAAGCGCATCGTTGTGGCCTGTGAGGGGAGCCCGTATGTGCCTGTGCACTACGACGCTTCTGTGTAGGCTCCAGCAAAGGTTAAAACAGGAGCGAGACACCTACCTGTCTCTGTCCATCTCATCGTTTTGACACCTGCCTCTCTGTTCTTTCTTTGTCCTCGAAGGAATAACTGCAATCTGGGCTTCTGTCCAACACATACCAACTTCCCTCCTGAGTCCTGCTCCTGCGTGGTGTAGGGGCGGGGGGGGGGGGAGGTGAGGAGAGGGCTGTGAGGTGGGTCCCCTTTCCTTCAATGCTTCTTTTAATAAAACACAGTTGCAACCACCTGATTCCTGAAGCATCCTGTCCAGGTACTGTCTTTGTGGTTGCTTTCCCTCAGGGCTTAAGACCGCTAAGTCAGATCAATTTTGATGAGCAGCAAACGGACGAATCAAATGCCTTCTTTTTTGACTCTCGGATTTCGTAGATCTTTGGTATATCCTTTCCTGTAGAATCCTTAGTGTCAGGCATAAAACTTTGGAGTGCAAGTTATTTTAGACACCAGGTCACTGCAGGTAGGAGACTGTCATGCTGTGTGAATTGACAGGTAAACAGAAGTATCATAATTGTCTGGCATCAGGGGGACTTGGTTGCAGGAAAACTGTGCTCAACCTCAGGGTTATGACCCTAAACCAGGCATTGGTGGAGGTGATGTTTCCAGCTTCTGGGAAGCTGAGGCAGAACAATCCCAAGTTTAAGCCCAGCCTGGAAATCTCAGTGAGTCAACAAGACTCAAAACAAAATAATAAATAGTAAAAAAGGAGTAAGGTAGTAAGTCCGTGAGTTCAATCCCCTGTACCAAAAACAGAAACCAAAAACAACTTATTATCCTAAAATTTTATCTCTTTTTTTCATTGAGTAAGTTACTTCCACGTCAGAAAAAAGTGGTTTGGTGAGGTTGGAACTCAACCTTAACTGAAGGCACCCACGGGATAAATTGTGGGGGCCACTCATGCATTTGCAGCCCTGACCTGACATAACTGTTCTTCTACAGATCTTGGCCACGGTCTGCTGTCAGCGGCATAGCTGAGACTGAAATGCAGGTCTCCTGTCTTCCTGTCATTCTTTCTGCCACTTGATTTTAATTCAGAAAGAAAATTCCCCTGTCTCTTTTCTCCTCTAAGTGCAGCTCTGTCTGCTGGCACGCTCTCCTGCAGATTTCCAGGACACGTGGCCTGTGAGTCGGTCGCCTCCAGCTTGGCAGCCCTTTCTCAGAGCATTAGAATGTCTAGATTAGGCTCTTGTGATCCCTAATCATCACATTTTATGCTCTGTTGGCAGTTGTGTTTATCTGTAGACAGAGCCATAATAGAGAGACCTGCCTCCACAGGGTGACCAGTTTTATTATTCTCTTTATAGTTGTTGGGAGTGACTCTAATTTTCTTTCTTTCTTTCTTTCTTTCTTTCTTTTTTTTAGTAATCTTCACATTAAGCCATATACCTAACCCAGCTTATATATTTATTCTAAGCCAAGATCGTACTTAAAACCAAGCTGCTGAGGCTGGGCTTGAACTTGCCATCCTCCTGCCTCAGGCTTCCCAGAGTGCTTGAATTACAGGTGTGCACCACCACATCTGACTGACTTTCTTCCTTTCTTTTCCTCCCTTCCTCCCTTTTTCCATTCCTTCCTTTCTTCTTTCTTTTCTTTCTCTTTCTGTCTTTGCCTCTTTTTGTTTTTAGGTAGAATCTAGCTATGTAGTCTAGGCTGGCCTTGAACTCACTGTGCAGTTCAAGCTGGTCTGGAACTTGTGATCCTCTTGCATCACCTTCTGAGGTAGCTGGAATTACCTGGTTTTATGCAGGGTGAATCCTTAGCCCTGGGAAGTCTGGCAGAAGTCATTACAAGCACGAAAGGGTCATTCCTGCATTTCTGTGGCAATGAGGATCTGCAGCTTTACTAGTGAGAATGGAGGAGGGGAGAAAATTTGATGTTTCTAAGCATGCTTTCTTTTTCCCCATTTTTATTAGTATATACATGCAATACAAAATGGTTATGTTAGGCTTGAGTGTTTTGTGCACACGTATATCACATGAATATTACAATTCCTTCCTCTCCTCTTTTTGGGCCTCCTGTTCCCTCCGTCACCCCACCCCCAACTCCCACTATCACAACCGTTTGGTTCTACAAAATGCATGTGTTCTGGGTTTCTCATATTAGAGAGACTGTGATATTTTACCTTCTGAGTTTGACTCACTTCACTGAGCGTGATGGTCTCAAGCCGTGATCATTTGCCTACGAAGGTTCAAATTTATCTGTCTTGTGGAAGAGTAGTTCTCCATGTGTACATATATCACAATATTTGTATGCATTGTTGATGGATGTTTTGGTGTTTTCCACATTATTATTAGTTGTGCTGTTATAAACTTGAGGATACACCTACCTCTATTTACATTGCTTTTAACTCTTTTGGAAAGATACCCAGAAGAGGTATCACTGGATCAAATGAGATATTTATGTTCAGCCTTTTGAGGAATCTCCAACTGCGTTCCACAGTGTTTGTACCTGGTTACAGTCCCACCAGCAATGTAAAATTGATGCTGGCAAGGTTGCAGGGGGAAAGGAGATCTAAGCGTGTTTTCTTTAATCAACTTTTCCTCGTAGTTTTTCTCACTCTTGTTTCCATCCCCAAATCTCTTTGTTTTCCTCCCT
This sequence comes from Ctenodactylus gundi, assembly GCA_004027205.1. NCBI lineage: Eukaryota > Metazoa > Chordata > Mammalia > Rodentia > Ctenodactylidae > Ctenodactylus > Ctenodactylus gundi. The sequence goes on along the minus strand of PVKB01008854.1, from coordinate 10,040 downwards.
GTCAATCCTGAGCACACACTTCATGAAGTGTGTAAGAACAGTCAGAGTTCTGCTGCATCTATGTCTGCACTCTCAGTAGCTCTGACTTCCGGGTTCCCAGCACCCTCCTTGGCTGCAGGACTTCTGGGGCCCCCATCTGGGGAATAAAATGGTAAGTGGTCTGGGTGCACAGCTGCATAGCAGGGAGCCTGTGGGGAAACTACAGGGGGAGGAAAGGCAGAAGGCTGTTTTAGAGAGAACCAGGAATTATCAAATAAAAATTAGAGAGGAACACCTCATTTCCCTGGGGATGAATGAGTCACCGCTAGTCTGTGGCAGACCATTGTGACTCTCCAAAGAGAGTGGTGACAACTCTTCCTGGGAAGCTAACCTGGTCAGATTTGTTGTAGGCCAGAATTTAGAAACCACCAAATACCAATTTAAAAGCCCACCATACACCAATTAAGGCAAGGTAAGGATCTTTATTTAACGGCCAAGATGGCAGCCAGACTGTCTCTTGGACTCTGAGTGAGTCTTCAGAGAGCAGCCCAGAGCAAATTGTACACAAAGATTTTATAGAGGATTTTACATCATTACACACATCATACATAGTGACCAATCATAACCCGACATGACTAGCAAAATACATGATTCTCATGGAGTACGTGAACGTGACTTTCAGCAGGCTGTTATGGAGGCAAGGGAGGGGGCAGAGGTGAAGCCTCTGTCCTTATCACAAGATTCCAGAGCCATCATGATAAGTGCACAAGCAAGGCCCCAAGGCAAGACAGGCGGGGCCTCAAAGATGAACTCACAGCAAACTGACTTATAAATTTTAATTTACATAGTAAACTCTAATTCACACAGCAAACACAATTGCACAATCATCCCAAAATGGAGCTACTTTATTATACTGGGCAGTCTGAGTTATATCATTTCACAGCTTGGTTACAGAAAGTTACAGAATTACAAAAGCATACTTAATGTTGGATTTTTACCACACTGTCACAAGATTCATTTAAAAAATTGAAGTGCTAACATATTATGATAGGTGTATTCTTGAAGCCTATGCTAAGAAGAATAGTGCCAGTTTTCAAAAGTTTTTTTTTTAATTTTTAATTAGGGATTGAGTCCAGTACCTTTATACTGAACTGCATCTCTTATCTTACTTATTTTGAATTTTGAGGCAGGGTCTCACTAAGTTGCTGGGCTAGCCAAGATTTTTATTTACGAGACATAATGCCAGCATTCACAGCTTAGAGGAGAGACATTTATATAGTGTTATAATCCAAGATAATAATTATTAGCCAGTTTTAATGTGTTTATTAAAAAGATTTTGCAGCAAGACATTTCAAAATACCTTAATTCTCTTAGAACTCAGTTTCTTTTAAGGTAATCAAAAGCCTAGAAGAAAACAGAAGAAATTACCTTGATTTACCTTAAGTAATTAGGCAGTTACTGTTTTTACCAAGTGATTAAGGTCTTAAGAATTCTGTCTGATAATTCCTCACGCCTAAAGGGCCCCCACTTAGGAAAATTTCTTTTTAAATAATTTTAATATAAACTTAGATGTTGACATTTTGATTCTTAATAAATTTAAGAAAGCAATCTTGAAGTTTATATATCAATTGGACATTCAATAAACTCCAGATTTAAAAATTTTCTGAAACCAAGAATATATCATTTTAGTAGCTGATGACTCAGATGTTCTTATAAATATGCATTGATTCCATTTTTAATTTACTTAATTATTTTAGATTACTTAGGAGAACAAAAATGTTAGAATAGCACAGTTAATATTTTAGGCTTATATATTATATATTTTTGTACTTAGACCAGAAGACAATTGCTTTGTACCTTAAAATTTTAGCAGAGATAAATATTATTCTAGTTAGCTAAAACCTGAGAAAAAGAATGTTAGTAATTTTAAAGACAGCTTTACCCTTATTATTCATTTTTTTTAACTAACCAACTTAACCTATTCGTTAAGCCATATGAAGAAAAGGCATTGGGCTAATCGCATGCATATTGATATATCTATAAGCAAACTTCAATTGACCATCGAGGATAACATAGTCAACACTCAGAAACAACATACATGATGAAAGGTGCCAGCTGTCCACCCCTGAAGTGTGACCACAGGGCACAATATACAAAAGTAACAACTTTTTCCTCAAAAGCTGGCTGGCCACCCAATTTAGTAGAATGGGGGAGGAGGGAGGGAAGGTAGGGTAGGGGGAGGAACAAAAGGAGAGTGGGAAAGCCCTTGTCACATTGACAAGATACGTAGGTGCACAAAATGCTCAATTTCATTGTAAACTTTGAATTTTGCACGCATACACATCAATAAAACATGGGGGAAAAAAACCTACCTCAACTTTTCTCCACGTCCTTGCCGTGCTAGCCTATAAAACCTCCACACTCCCTGAGGGTGATGCTCTCTGCTCCTCTGAGACCCTCTCAGGCTTTTTCCTCCAATAAAAGTCTGTTTCACAGTCCAGGTCGTGTCTGCCTTCTCTTCCCTTTTCCTAACAATACATAAGAACCTAAATTCTATAATCTTTATGTCATCAAGCTTTAAGGTTTTTTATTTGCAAGTTTTATGGAAATATTGAGCCTAACAGCTTTTGTTTTTTAATATCACAAGTTAGATCTCAAGTTAGTTTAGTAACTCCAGAATACCTCTGAAATCTTTTCCTTCCTTCCGTCCTTCCTTCCTTTTTTCTTTCTTTCTCTCTCCCTTCCTTTCTCTCTCTCTCTTTCTTTCTTTCTCTCTCTTTCATGAAGGCCCTAGAAGAGCCAGAAATCTATACTCGAATAAGAATTAAAAATAAATTGATGAGAGCTTAACAAACATTTAAAAGAAATAGAGCAGCTGCAGACACTTTAGTCAACTATTAAAAACCTAGACCAACATTCAGAGAGGAAAAATGCATGACAAAATAATTACATTAAACTAGAGTGCACTTTTTTCAATGTTTAGCCATGTTAAATTACAATAATCCTTTTTGTTTTAGCTTATTACTTGTTGGGGCCCTCAGGGCTGAGAGCCTCAGCATTGCTGACCTCGTTCCATTACCGTTTGAACAGTGTGAATTCCAGGTGTTGCTTGTTTACTCAATTTAAGTCACGTGTTGTTCTGACCCTTTGCACGTGTTGCTTTGACCGTTTGAAATTCCAGGTGTTGCTTGTTTACTCAATTTAAGTCACACGTTGTTTTGACCGTTTGAAGTTTGGATCAGGTGTGGAAACACGTGACTGTTAACAAGCGGGAAGGAGGGTATAAGAGGAAGGCGGTAGATAATACAGCGTCTTTTGCAGCGTCCCTTAGCGAGAGTCTTCAATCCGCACTCCGGGTCTCGCGTTCTCGTTGACTGACTGAGTGGGCTCGTTCAATTACTATAGACTAGTTAGAATTTTCTTCAGGAAGTAACAGGTTTTTTAAACTTTCATATGAATTGTGACATATTTGTATACAGCTATAGAGTTAAACCAATAAAAAGTCAGAAGCAAAGAGAGAGTTGAAGATTGCCTGATGGGAATCTTTAATTTCTCTCCTTTTTATAAAACCAAGTTCAAGTCCATGTCTTTTTGATGTATGTAAAGAACTTACAAAGAATTTCAAAGGTCTGGTGATGCCACTTAGCAACGATAAAGCACTTAGGTTCATAAGAAACAACATCAAACAAGGTGGAGAGGAAATCAAGGTTGAATTTAAAGAGTCCACGACTCCCTAGTAAATTAAACATAGGAAGCTGAAGGCCTGAACAGGGTGACTCTAGGATTCAGGAGGTTCGTGGCCACTGCGCAGAAGACAACGGCACCCACCTCAGTATATAGACATGGTGAGAACATACAGAAACCTCCCGCCCTCTGTGACCGTCTGCCTGCACAGAGCCTACACTGCTGTTGGGAACTCAACGCACTGGTTGGCTTGGGCAGAGCTGTACCAGAACCGGAGCCCAGCTGGGCCCCTCCAGGAAGAGTTAGGGCCTACATGCTGGATTATCAGCTGCAGCTGTGCAATAGCAGCAGAATCAGCAGCAAAGCACATCATGGATCCCCGTGCAGGACCCTGACCTATGTGGCCTCTGCAGCTCAGCCTGCATGGGGCAGGGTGCCCAGGCTAAGCAGGCCCTAACTAATAAGCAAAATTGAGAAAGTTTAGGTCCCAAAGGAAAGAACAAACGAAGAGGAAGAAGTCAGGTGGCCAGGAGTCACATTCAAACCCAAGCATTCCAAAAGACTCAGTTGCTGTGTACACACGCAGAACATAGGCCTAATTGGAGAATGAGTTTTTCTTGAGCCTGGCAGGACCTAAGATGTCCTGTTCCATGAGAATAAAATTAAAAATTCTTGTTAAAAAAAATCCTCCCTTTAGGGAAATTGTCCTTATAAGGGATCTTGTCCTACTGGTTGAACTTGCCAAAACAAAGTTATTGGACAGGGATTCTGAGGGACCCTGTCTTCAGATTTTTTTGTGACTTGAACAAAACTTAGAGAAGCCATGTATGTGATCCATCCTTTAATTTCTCCCAATCTGCAAGAAATTTCTCAGTCCTGTGGACTGGACAAGTTGTAACTGTTTTCCAGGTCCCCAGTGACTCAAGCAATGTGGTGTCTTGAGAGATGGTCAAATAGCACATGCTAAGGATGCCACAGGGATGCTACTTATTGTAAGAGCAAATTCTTCCTCCTAGGTGTGGTTCCAAAAGACTGCTCCCAGCCTGCCTGGGCCCCTTTGACCCCCAGCAAAGGAGATCATTTGCTGAGTCTCCACATGGGCAGGATGTGGAAACGGCTGTCCAGTCTCAGGATCTGCCTGGTCTGGCTCTCAGAACCATGCATTTTAATTAGCCCCAGGAACAACACCAGAATCTTGGAGCTGATAGGTACTGCTCCATATTCTCTCTCTTCAGAAAACTTCCCGCTCGTTTGGATAATTTGTCTAGATAATTTCCACCTGTCCCCTCACCCTTAACCTCTTGCCTCTCACATCGACAATATCTCCCACCTGTTGGGAAAGCAGCATGAGGACTGAAGTTTCCTAGAACTAACCTCATTCACATTGAGTCTCCTATGCTCAGTCAGCTAATTGGATTTCCATGGATTTGTGGACAGGTTGGAATGTTGGACAGCAGATTATTGGGGCTATATTGGCCCTTTTCAAGGCCACATCTATTGTCCACTCTACCTGGATCTGACTTAACATTCTGAGATAAATATTTTGAAATGTGCAGAGCAGACCCTCATAGATTTCCACCCACCCAGTAGCTAACAATGACATCAGACAGTACATAAGGCCTATAGCCAGGGTCCCCTACTGTCTCTGGGTTCCACTCACCTGATGCTCTAGCCAGTGTACTTAATGCTTTAATTTGCAACACTCCCCTCCCCACCCCCCACCCCGCCGTGGCTATAGAGTTCTATGAAACTATTAAACCCCAGGAACACAGTTCAGGGGTTACTAGAATCTATGTCTCTCTGGGCCATGGTCACTCAGATCTGGCTCCAGAATAAACTAGCTTTCTCTCTCTCTTTTTTCTTTCTGTTTTGTTTTGAGACAGGGTCTTGCTCTGTAGCCCAGGCTGGTCCTGAACTCACCATGTAGCCCAGGCTGGCCTTGGACTCACAACAATCCTGCCTCAGCCTTTGAAATGCTGCATTTATAGATGTATGTCACCATGCTCTGCTTATACAGTGTGGGGGTTGAACTCAGGGCCTTATGTTTGCTAGGCAAGTGATTTAACCACTGTGCCATTCCTCTAGCCCCTAGGATAAGCTATCTCCTGTTCTCTCTGAAGTGCTTGTTATGTTTTTCCGTTAACAAGCACTGTCACAGAGCTGATAATTAACACAGGGAAAGCAGATAGTGGAAGATCTGTGACCTGAGATATTTCAAAGCATACTCTTCTCAAAGTCTTGCCTCCTTGATAAAACCTTTACAGAGAGGGTAAAAATACTGCCAAGAGAAGTTGTCCTTCTAAAGGCCTCTCTGTCCTAGATGGGCTCATGTTCCTCCAGTGTTTCTACCAAAATCAGCATAAATGAACCTGCCCCAAAGAAAGAATCAGGGGAACAGGACTCGATGTTTCTCTTCTGTTCTCCTTTCACTGCAATAGCACTAATGGAGACACCTACACTAGGCCTCAGTTGAATCCGCTCTGCTGTTCCCCCCACCCTGTTTCCCAGCAAGAAAAAGCTGTGGAAGAACCCCAGGGACAGAGAAAACCCCAAGGAATAGACCGGAGTTGAGCCAGACAGAGACATCAGTTTTGCAACAAATTGAGAAAGGCAGCTGTTTGGGTGCATTCCCAACAGCAAGGCCAGGTCCTTCCCTCTGCCTGGCACACAGGCACACAGTATAGTGAGAACTTGGCCTGGGAACAGGCCAGGTTCCACTTCCTACTGCAAGGTACAGTCTTATCTGGGCTGCTTTGGCCCTGAGTCTCTGCACGGGTATGATGGGGGAATGTAGTAAGTTCCCTTCCAGCGTTCGAGTTCAGAGGTACTCATCTTCACCTTAGGCCTGTTGAGGTCTGAAGTCCTTGGTGCGCCACTTTGCAGTCTATGTTCCAGACACAGCATTCTGCCCAGTGTCCTGATTTTCTTTCTGGCTTTTCTGTTGTCTTAATTGTCGTCTCTCATCCTTCCAAAATATTTGTCCTGGAAAGTCTTTCCTCACATGTCTTTGCTCTGAAACCTTCCCTGATTGCGGGTCTACTCTTTTCCCTCTTTTGCTTCCTTATCACTCTGCCTTCATCTCTACTTCAGCTCTTATGAAGGGCCAATTTGTATTATAATAGACTCTCTCTGTTTCACAGAATTCTCAGCATTCAGTGAGTCTCACACAAAATTCTGGATTTAATAGCTTCTCAGGAGAAAAACAAAGTGGCTCCAGGCTCTAGGTCCCTCAGGTGTTCTGCCTTCTCTTAGCGGCTGCTTTCTTTCACATACAATATTTGCTCCTGAGTGATAAGCTGTCAGGAGGACTAGGTCAGGCGGGGAGGCCCTGGTGCCTGTTCTATGGGAAATAGTAAGGCAGTCAGGGGAAATTCTCCTGAGATGCCTGGAGTTAAGAGAATAGTAAACTACCAGAGTGAAAGGCAATGTGGTTTCCTGTGATTAAGAGCCACAGACAAGCTGGTAATCCAGCTATGAGGCCGAAGCCAGAAGATTGTAATTTTTAGTCCAACCTGGGCAACTTAGTGATACCCTGTCTCAAAGTAAAAAATTAAAAAAAGGTGGGGGTTGGGAATGTAGCTCAGCAGTTACAGGACTGGTATAGGGTGAGTAAGGAGATGAGTTCATCCCTGACACCGAAGAGACCAATGTGACAAGAGGCTGGATCGATGGAGCCAGGGCACATAAGTGTCCCTTTTCTGTGTATTCTGGAGGCTGGACTGTTGACTACACCTGCTAGGCTCCCAGGCAGGTCAGGGCCACCTGTGACTAGCCACTGACCTCAACCCAGAGCAATGCTTCTTTTCCCCTAGGTCATGCTGTGTGTGTGTGTGTCAGGTTGGGGTGGAGGGTGGCAGAAGAGAGAGATGGAGGGTCTGATAAAGTGGGAATAATAGAAAGACATGATAACCTGCAAGGTCTTAAATACTTCAGGCTCTTTTGCGGTTGGCTTGTGACCTTCTGAGAAGAAGGAGCTAGAAATACAGAAAAAAGTATTGTTAATATATTATCTCAACTTCAATCCAATTCCATCTCTGCAAAAAGGTGGATGTACTTTGAGACCATTATGCTAAGCAAAATAAACAAAAGGTTAATTGTTTCATGGTGTCTTTTACATGAGAAACCCAAAGTATAAACAAATACAAGAGCAAATTGAACGAGAGCTGGTAGGATGATGGGGAGGTAGACTTTGTGGAGGTGGGAAGATCTGGGAAAAGGGAGGGATACAAAGAAGGACAGGGTGGAAAAGAGGAAGTACACATGACCCACATGCTGTATGTATATACACTAGTTCTACAAGTGGAATATAATTATGTATCACAAACACATACAAATAATAAAACAGAAAAACAAGATAAGTAAAATGGCTGCAGAATGGTTGAAAAGAGGTCAAATTATTTTTCTAAGGCTTACAGATTTTTTCTGCGCTGATTAAACTGCCACATAGACAGACATCATGTTGGCAATACAATCTGCCAGAGGTAAAAAGTTTCTGGAATTTACCGATTCTTTGCAAAGCTTGAGAAATATTAGGTGGACAAGACTTCCCTTTGACCTGTACATTTTAATGGACTTTGCAAAATTTCTGACCCTTCAGCGTGCCTCAGTTTCCGAGCACTGAATTTAACTTGGCCGGTTTATCTTCTCCAAAGATGTCCCTATTGGTTTGAAGAGCCTGTCTTTCCGAGGAATATTTGCCTGGTTTCTAAGCCGAGTCTGTGTTTTCCTGATTCACAAATCTGTTTTGCACCCAGATAAAATGATGCTTGCTTTCTTTTAAGCTTGTTGATGACTTTTATGTCTACAGGGCTGGGGGTGGGGATGGTGGGTGAACTAAGGGAGCAGGAAACTAAGCTCACGTCACGTCAACTTCACATGCAACAGAAGTAACGTTGATTTTAGATGGGCATCCCATGGCAAAGCATTTTAAAATTTCTGCAAGTTATTTTGCTCTTTCCACCCTGGTTCCGCTTGTCATCTTCTTCCCCTTTCTTTCCTCTCCAGGATTTCAAATTTGCCTGTGATTTTCAGCCCCACTTTCTAGCAAAATGAAGTTTTTCAGCTCCACTTCTTTCAGAAAGCAACTCAGATTGGGCAAAGATGTGGATTGAGCAGATTCCTTCCTTGGGAGGTCCCCACCACCCATAGAAACCAGCACAGAACTCGCACCACTGAGGCTTTCTGGTCCATTCCTCTGAGACCTCCATACACTTTACCTTGCTTCAACCCAGCTAGAAACCCAAGAAGGATGTATTATTGTCCTCACTGTATAGATAAGGAGTCTGGGGAACAGAGAAACTAATTTCTTTACATTGCTCAGATCTTAAGGTGCGAGCCAGAATTTGGATTGAAGATGGCTTAATCCAGAGCATGAAGTATTATTTTGATATTTCTTACTTCAGAGGTGTCAAAGTATTTTCTTATCAGAAGAGATCCCTGAGAGAGAATTCTGCTACTAAAATATGTGTCCTTTGTAGTTTTTTTTTAAGTTTGGGATTTGGGGTTATCTTTAATTCCCCTACCTATCTCTGACCTACAGGTCAGTGGCTATTGTAGATAAGAAGTGTCCAAGTATCTGCAGTGCTCCAGCTGGGGTGGGGAGTGGTGGGAAGTGGCTCAAACTGGGAAACCGCACTCTTTTCTTCTCTGTTCCAGCACTAACCCCCTTTCTTGCCAGATCTGAGAATTCTTTCAGCTGGGGGTGTATCACCCCCACTCCCCACTTTCCTCCAGGAGAGGTGCTGTGGGAAGATATGGAATTCTGGTTAAAGTCTTTCCAATGAGGCTTCTCTCTCCCATGATCACTTATGTGCTCTGTGTTAACAGCTGAAGGAATATGGTAAAAAACCACAGGCAAAGAGACCACAAGGACTTGTTGGGTGCCTGTGCTCCAGCGGCTTTCTCTGCTGCTCCTCAGGTGTCAGCAGACAGATGAGGTCCCTACGGAGGACCAAGTCCTAGATGCTGACTCCCTCTCCCTAGCAGGCCTGAGAAGGGGTTGGCCTGGGTAATTCCCCACCTTTTACTCTCAGTGTTCTTGTTTTTATCTGAAGGTTCCCAAGATGCCCCTCCCACTTTTCTTGGGATCCAAACTCTGTTGAGGTCTATATAAGGTCCACATCTCAGGGACAGGAGTGGAGTGATCGCAGAAACTGAGTTTCCACCGTGTTTGGCTGCCCAGGCTAGAGACTCACGTAAGTAGCCCAAGAGGTGAGCTCACGGACGGCTTGGTATTCAAACGTAGTCCCAGTAGGATTTTAGGTGACACTGTAGGTCACCACCAAGGGAGGAGGTAGCTTCTCTGTAGCTAGTGAGAGTCCAATGCACAGAGACAAGTGGACAGGAATCTTATCACCTGGAGAATTCCTGGGAAGGGA
>PVKB01008853.1:0-12508 GCA_004027205.1 Ctenodactylus gundi | reverse complement strand
TGGTACCTCAGCCAGTGACAGTCTGGGACTAAATGTCTGTCTCATTTTTGAAGTGTTGCCGATGGTTACGAAGTAGTCTCCTCTGGTAGTTCAAATGTATCTTAAATGAGGGCATCAAACTACCCACAATCTATTCTTTCGTCTACTTACCCATTCATCCATCCACCATTGATCCTTCTGTGCAGTTAAAAGTTCAAATTAGACAGGCGTCGTGACGCACACTTGAAATGTGAGCTTATTTGGAGGCTGAAGCAGGAGGATTGCAGGTTCAGGTTCCCTGAGCCATTTACCAATATCCTGTCTGAAAAAACAAAAAGAGCTGGGGCTGTAGCTTAGTTCTCCCTGGATTCAATTCCAATTACTCCAAACAAAATTAAGAAAAAACTCTTTCCATTTCTATTTGCCCATCTTTGAATTAAATATTTCCAGAAAACTGAGATCTGAATTCTGCTCTCAGTGACATCGGCCTTCCTTCCATACTAAATGACTTTTACGTCATTCTGGGGTCATCTTCTAAGGCCCTGTTGGGCTCAGTTTCAGACTACATTCAGTTTGAAGAGCTCTGGTTTTTGTTTTACTTCTAACTGCACGCTGATTTCTAGACTATATAAGAATTCTTTGAGGGAGAATTTCATCATGACACAAAGGTAGATAGGCTCTTCTAACAATTTATTAAATAAAATTTAACTTTAGCTTTGTTGCTGTACATAGTATACTCAGTGTAATTATAAAATTCACTGATTTATAATAGATTAACCCCAAGGGTTTCCATGCACAGCCATTTTCTTATTTTATTTTTGATGCTTATTTTAAAAGATCATGAAATTGCCTAAGATAGGATGAAAACGTTCCATCAAAATTTTTTAGTCTCTGTTTCTTGTAGCTCATGGCTGCTTCTGAAGAAAGTTCATTTGTAAGTAATGGTGTGCACAAGACTCTGGTTTCAGTTCTCCAGCACAGCATAAAAACTAGCTGGGCATGATATAACAGACCTGTAATCACAGCACTTAATTTCATAGTCTATCTATCTATTCACCTGTCAATCTACCTACCTACCTGTTGTAAACACATATGCATATGTAGTCATGCTGAAGTTTGGCCAAGCGTCTTTCACTGAGGTAGATCTCCTGCCTGTATTGCACTTTTAATATTTTATTCTTTTTTCAGGCAAGAGCTCACTTTAGGATGTAGACTGATTCTAAATTGGCGGAGTACCTCAGAGTTTCCTGAAAGCGAAGACCCTCCCTTACTCTCACCCTCCACAGTGCTGGGGTTACAGGTGAGTACCACCACTGCTGACTCATATGTAGTTGGTGCAGTTAACCCCTGCCTGAAAGAAGGGAAAAGATGGTGACTCTTAGACTGGACCTGCCTCCTCCATTCAGTTCTAAGTTGTCCTATTCAGAGCCAAAATGCAAGGAGTGTTTTACCAACTCTTTCTTGTGGTTATCATGCAATTAAGTACAATTGAATTTGGAAATTTCATGCTGTCAATGTTTTTAGGATGTGGTCGCACCATACTAAAGTAACCTATGAATCCACACCTCTTCCTTGGAATTTTCCTGGGGAATGTTGTGTTTCAGGGATAGTAGGTAAAACTCCTGCCTTTATTTGAGGAAAACCTTCCTTTCCATGTATAGATGGGACTCATTTTAGCACCGAAGAAATAGCTTCATGCCTGAGTGATGGAGAAGCCGGCCCATTGTACAGGATGTTTGGCGACAGGATCTGAATCAAGAAATACTGTTTTTTTTGAGCCGATCCAGAACCCTGTGACCAAATTCAGTATTGTATTTCTGCATATAAATGTACATATTACTAAAAAATGTTTTACTTTAATGTTTTCTTATTTCTATCTCTATTGGTCTCCCTGTTTGCCTACATGTTTCTCTATGTCTCTATATAATATATATAATCATGCAGAAGTGGGGCCATGTATATTTTTGCTGAGGCAGAACTTCACCCCATATATTAATGTTAACATTTTCTTTCTGAGACCAGTTGTCATTTTAGAGTCTAGAGGGATCCTGAACACACTATGTAGCTGAGGCTGACCTAGAACACAGGGCAATCCTCAAGCCTCACCCTCCTGAGTACAGGCATTACAGGCATGTGCCACACTGCTCCTGGCTTATGCGGTAGTGGGGATTCAGATCCAGGGCTCTGCACATGCTAAGGAAGCCTTCTGACCACTGAAGTGGGCCCTAGGCCCGGGGAGGGGAATCTGCCCACAAGGGAATAAGCATTACAGGGGAATGGACAGAGTCCCACCCCTCCTGGGAGCAGAAGCCTGATTTGATGGCATATTACCTAGCTGTCCTTTATCAGGAGGGTGGGGCCTCCAGGAACCTGTTGTCAGAGGCTATGTTGCCCAAGGTTAAGTCCTGGCTGAGAACTATTGAAAATTATGTCCTTCCTGCTTCCTTGTGGTGAAATAGGATAAAATGATCTCTGATGGAATAACACAGCAGGTGGAGGACTTGCCTAGGACACACCAGGCCTTGCGGATGATAGGTCAGCACTGTTTGAGCTGAGAGTGTTGGTAAAGTCTTCTGAACCTAGCACTGGGCAGATGGGCAGGAGGATTAGCATGAATCCAAGGCGGATTTGTAATCATAGCTCAAAGTGAAAGACTACACTTACTACTCTCTCTCTCTCTCTCTCTCTCTCTCTCTCTTTGTCTTTCTATCTCTCTCTGTCTGTCTCAACCTCTCTCTTTTCTTTCTTTCTCTCTTTCTCAAAAACAATGACTCCTTAAAATAGACCATTAAGTTCAGACAGAACCATGTTGTGCTGAAGACTAGTGGGTGAGTCTAGATGGGGTATCTAAAGGCATCTCTGTGTTCACACCACTTCCTTGGGGTTGTACTTGGAATCCTTCGCTTACAGGTATAGGAGTGCAGAGACTTGCCAGCATTAGAGAGAAATGTTTCCCCCTGCATGTGGAAAGAGGTTTGTTTTAATCTGAACACTGAAGAAATTGTTCCATGCGGGACATGAAGGTGGAGTTTTTTTACACTGGAGGAGTCTTGGCAGGTAGATCTGTAGATAATACCCAGTAGGGATAATTACCAAACAGGAAAATGTGTCATCCCTAAAAGTTTTTCACTAATGTATGTACAATTTTATACAGTTTTATATATTTAGAAATAATTTTTGTATTATTAATCTTCTTTTGTATTCATCTAATTATCTATTTCTGATTCTATTTATATATTTGTATGTGTATCCACCTGTCATCTGCCTATATTTATATCTATCTATCTACCTATCTCTCTACCTATCTGTCTGTCGAAAAACTTACATAGTGATGCACAAATTAGGCACAGGGCCTTCTTGCACCATCTCATATGCTGGCATTTAGACATATGCTACCACTCCTGCCCTATATTTTCCTGGAACGGGACCTCAGGATTTTTTGTATGTGATGAAATCCTCATCAACACTGATGTAAGCACCAAGAATAGCACAGTGGGAAGTGGCCAGCAGGGACTGAGGCCCCCAAGAGCAGGTGAAGAGCCTTGCACCTGCTGGGGAAGCTTGTCATGGCATCATGGAATAGATGTGAAGTGACATGTCTCTATACTTGCTTCAGTCAGATTGTGAAGGCTGCCGTGGGCTGATTCTGCCTGAGGAAACACATGGATATAGTAAGTTTCGAAGAGAAGGATGAAGGATTTGTCCGACCAGGTCTGTGTGCTAAGGTAAGATACAGTGACCACTGCAGGAAATGGACAGCACCTAGATCATTCTTGTAGCAGGTTCAAGGCTCTGTGTTGACTTCGTTGGAATCACTGAAGCCAAGTATGTCAATACAGGCCTGTTCCCAAAAGGTTGTTACAGGTGGTTGATAGGAATTCGAGGCTAGCCTGGGCTGCATAGTGATTTCAAGATTTCCTAACTGAGAATCCAAACCCTTTGACAGGAAAAGATGAAAATGGCCAGGACTTTAGTGGATCCTTGCTCCTCAGGTGCCATCTGGGGATCCTTAAGATTGACCATTTAAGGGAAACTGAATATTAACAGCTCTTCCCTGGGATTGTATTGGGAAACCCATTTCCGTGTTATGAAGGCAGAAACATGCCCTTATTTGAGAAAAGGTGTTTCCTGATATAATTGGACAGAGATTAGCTTTAATACCAGCACCAAAGAATACAGTTCCATGCTGGACATGAAAGAGAAGCACGTCTAATGTAGAGGAGACTTGGCAGGAGGATGGGAAGCTAAAACTGATTCTGGTTAGTTTCGCCAAATGTGGACCCTGTCCCCCAAAATGGCTGATGTTTGTATAAAACAAATTTTTATGTAATCCAAAATATTGTAATGTAAGTTTAATATTACACTTATCAATAGAGATAGATAGGTAAATTTCTGTAGAATCTTGGTGTAGTGTGGTAAGAACGTTTTCCCTGAGGCAGTTATCCATCCTATAATTTAATTCTTTTTTCTTTTTCAAGACTTGGCTTTTCATTTAAATCTAGCCCCATCTTAAACTACCTGATTAGCTGATTTTGAGTTCGAACAAAAGGCATACTTGATCCTGACCCTCCCATGTGCCACAGTTTCTAGCTTATGTGGTATGAGCTCATTTAACACAGGGTTTGTGCTACCTAAGCAACTACTGTAACATGAGAAGTAGGTCCCAGACCTAGGACAGTTGGATACAGTAACCAGTAAGGGATCCAACATGATGCGCAGTGTCCTGCCCGTCCTGAGAGCACTGGGCATGTCAGCACACACCAAATATGATGTCATAATGCTCAGTCTACCTCTAACGTGAGCATGAGGGCTGTCAGTAAACTGTCCTATGAGGTTACTTGTGGAGGGGGTGAGTCTTCAGAAGAGGACCTTGGAAGGGTTTCTCCCAGGTGCAGCCATTTTGTAAGACTGGACTAAATGACTCCTGGAGGAATAGGACAGCAGAGGCCCTCTGTTCTCGTGGCCCTGAAGTAGGACCCAAACCTAGGACAGTAGGAAATAGCAACAGATGAGTAAGGGATCCAAGATCATGCTCATCGTCCTGCCTGTCCTTAGAGCTCTGGTCATGCCAGCACATAACAAATGTGATGTCTTAATGCTTAGTCTACTCCTAACCTTAGCATGAACACTGCCAGAAAACTGTCATAATCAAAAGATATATGAAGAGTTTGGGACATCAAAGAGACCCTTAGAAGATTTTCTCCAGATTCAGCATTCTGGTTAAGACTGGTGTAAATGACCCTTGGAGGAATATCAGAGCAGAGGCCCTCTGTTCTCTTGGCTTTCACAAAAGGTGAGCTTGGTGGTGCATGTCCACTGTTGCCACTCTCAGAAAGCACAGGCGCTGGGATCTGTAAGAATTTGAGGCCCAAATGGGCTCCGTAGTGAGTATAGGACATATTGGACAGCCATGTGGACATTCAGAAACACATGCACACACACACACAAACAAAGACAAGAACGAACAAACCAACAAATAAAAAAATGGTAATGACTCTTACGAGTCAGCATGATTCTCCGGTCGGCTCTGAGAGGCCTTGGGCTTAGTCATACAAGGGGAA
Organism: Ctenodactylus gundi; assembly: GCA_004027205.1. Classification (NCBI taxonomy): domain Eukaryota; kingdom Metazoa; phylum Chordata; class Mammalia; order Rodentia; family Ctenodactylidae; genus Ctenodactylus; species Ctenodactylus gundi. The sequence continues at coordinate 6,968 of PVKB01008853.1, read as the reverse complement.
CTATATATTTGTAATTTTCCCCTTGGGTATTAGAAGAAAACCTTGGTTTAAAGGCAAATGAGGGCACATAACTGCCTTGACTAAACAGAAAATAGAATTTGTGTGTTTGGTGGGGATTGCTTGTGAACCTGCAAGCGAACAGCTGAACAGTGAGCTGCACAATGGGGAAGCACGTCAACAATCCTGGAGGTTTGGCAGGAGGGTCTGATGGTGAAACCCACTCCGGTTATTTTAGGAAAGAGATGATACTAGCATCACCCCCCCCCCCAAAAAAAAATGAATTACATTCAAATTCACAAAATTATTCTTAATACAATTAAATACATTTTAAGTTAATTTTATATTCTATCTATCTGCATATTTTCCTAGGTGTCTGTGTATCTGTCTATTTGTTGGTCTACTTTCTATCTATCCATAAAATCATATGTATTTGTAGTAGAGCTGGGATTTGGCCCAGTGACTTTTTGCTGAGGTAGATATCCAGCCCGTATTTTACCTTGGCGATTACTTCTTTCTTTCTTTCTTTCTTTCTTTCTTTCTTTCTTTCTTTCTTTTTTTCTTTCTTTCTTTCTTTTTTTGAGGTTAGGACTGACTTTTTGGGGTAGTCTGATTTTAAACCCATGGTGTAGCTCATGCTGTGGCTTTCCTGAAAGAAAAGACCCTCCCCTATTCTCACCCTCCACAGTGCTGGGGTTACAGGCATGTACTACCAGTGCTGGCTCACATGTAGCTTATTCAGTTAATCCCCTGCCTGTAAGAAGGGAAAAGATGGTGAATCTATAACGCATAATATTTTTAATTTAAATTTTATGATATATAATGGGATTATAATAATGTCATTAAACTGATGGTTCACAGATACAGGATGTAATCACAACATCAAAACAGCCAATATTTTTCTGAGGCTTCGGCCTCTTCACTAGCTACCAAATTCTGAATATTAATAGGTCATCTCGGGTCAATGATTCATTATTTTCCTCAAGTCTACGTCAGCTACCTCAAGTTCAAGTTCAGTGAATTTTACAAAAATGAATCTATTAACTAATTTACACTGGGACACAGAAGTGCATATTAGTCCTATTTCTCACTGTATTTTTTGGAGGGAAGCAATTCCCTGAAGTGTCCACGGTTTCCTTGCTCTTCTCAAGTTAACTAGTGGTTTCCTTCTTGTCATTGGCTTGTCTCCATTTTTGGGAAAGACTCCATTATAGTCTTTATATTTCTTTGGATTTTGTTATACTCCTGATACTTTTTGTTCAATGAAGCATCACTCAACTTTCATACATGTAGGAGTTTTTAAGGCCACTATGAAAAATTTTCTGATTATCTTCATATTACCTGTTGGTGACATACCTTTGGTTACTGTGTTGTTTCTTCTTAATCTTAATGAATTTACTTTCTTTTATCAGGTCTGGTGAATAGTATTTACTGTTTGAGAGATTTTTGTTATTGGGCAGAGAAATTATTTGTTAAAATGGTATATAAAAAGATTCTGCAATCCGAAGCCCTATGATAGCTCTTTAATCAATGAGCTAAGAAACTTCTTTAAAGGTTGAACAATGTATGTCCATTATGTTTAGTAAAGAGCAGAAGATTCAAAAGAACACTGTAGCCCTTCTGACATCTTGATTTCAGCCCGTGGGACATGAGCAGAGAGCTTAGACCATATAAGACTTTGACTTACCATGAGGAAATAAGTGGGTGTTGGTTTAAGCCACTTTGTCTTCAATTAGTATGGAAGCAAAATAAAAATAACACGATTTTGTGATTATTTTGCAGTCTTTTCTGTTTACAAATTAAACTCAAAGCTTATTAACCAAATAAAAGATTGCTTTGCTGATTCTGTATGTAAGACAGAGCAATCAACAGAAAATTCTAGCTGACCATCTGTGTTTAACCAATGATCATTTCTTTTATATGCAACACGTTATTCACAGACATTATCATCATTGGCACCCTACAATCACAAATGTTACTTTGGATTTAGTAGTGATTAAAGAAAGTGGAAAAACAAAAAACAAAACCAAAAGAAGCAACCTAGTAAATCATGCGGATGTTTTGCCCCTATCACTTCAGAGAATGCTCTCGTCTCTGGGATGGTATGAACTTTCTCAGAGAATTACTCTTGACCTACTAGAACTTCTTACAATCAGTAAAGCCAGAGGGTCTGTGTTCCCTGAAGCAGGACTATAAACAATACCTGTGTGGAGTGGAAACAGCCAAACCCTAGCTCTCTAGCCTTAAACAAGTTTTTTAAAAAGTAATTTTAGTTTCCAGAGAATATCAAAGGATCACACTATTCTTGGGACTTTAAATCCCACACTATCTGAGGTGACTGAGTCTACTTCCTCGCTATGATTTGGATGTATCACTCTACTGTTCAGTTACTGTCAATGTGATGGTACTAAGAAGCAGATCCTTTAAAATTCAGAAGGCTGCATCTGGTGGCACATGGCTGTAATCTCAGCATTCTGGAAGGCTGAGGCAGAAGAATGGCAAGTTCAAGGTCAGGCTGGGCTACTTGATAACTTAATGAGACTCTGTTTGAACATAAAATATAAAAAGAGTCTGGGAATATAGGTCATAGAGAAGACTTTAAGTTCAATCTTCATTACAACAAGAAACAAACGAACTAACAGAGTTAATTGTACCATAAGAGCTTCATATTTGTGAACAGACCTGGATATCCTCATGAAAATATTTGAAAGAGTGAATTTGCCTTTTTATTTTTTGTTTTTCCAAATTCTCCCACGTGCAGAAGTAATCCTCCTCCTGGAAAATTCAGTGTTTCAATGGCGTGTCATCCTATAATTATAGAGAAGCCCTTATCAGATGCCAGTGTCTTGATCTTGAACTTCTCAGCCTCTAGAACTGTAAGAAAAACAGACTTAGACATTCATCTACTCCTGTAGTGATTTTTTTCTCTGAGAGGATTTCCTTATGCCACCTATCAATGAATCTTAATTTCAAAAATTATTTTGTGAACCTCTGTACAAAAAACAGATACCAAATGAACAAAAAATTACCAATTAAATCATTTATAAAAAATTAAGGAATTAATGAAATAAAGGTTAAAATAATTTTTCTATGCAGAGATCTATTCAAGGAATACATATAGGACATTATTTTTGCCAAGTTACTTTCCTGAAGATGATCACTTTTAATTTTACGTATGCTCTTGGGAAAATAGTAATCAACATATGAAATTGACATGGTTATGTTCTTCTGTGAGGTACATAATATAGAAATCTTATTCACTGTATACCATAACTATACAGTTAATTCACATATCAAAGTTGGTAATATTAACATATGGTAAATAGCAATAGGACTTACAGTTGGAAACATCAATATTTTATATAATTTAATGAAATATTTCTAAAAAACATATGATATCCTGTTCATGAAACAAATATAATATTATTAGATTTCCTACTTGGTGTCAGGGATTTTATTACAAATATTCAATATTTGAGTTAAAGTGAAATGAAAAGTCATTCTGACACTTTGGATATCAATCTCGTTCTGGAACTTAAATACAAATGTTCCAGTGTGAGTGCTTCAAGTGGTTTCACTGGACAAAAATCAGGACGAACATTCCTGGCAACAAGAAAGGAAATTTGCTGCACACGGAGATAAAAATGATGGTAATGTACTTGCACTACTTATGCTAGGGCCTGTGGTGAGCATCTAACAGCATTATTTCATTTCCCTAAATATTTCCAAAAGTTTTCGAAATTACTTGCTGTTCTCTTTATCAAGTCCTGAAAAATATCAGTCATACAATTAGGGAAAATAATTTACATAATTAAGAAATAGAAGAACTATTTTCATGTTCAAGTTCATGCTGCCTGAAGCAGCTATAGTCTCATCTCCGTGCATGTGAATGGTTAGTTTAACGACCTGTTTTGGGTAGTTGGGCTCAAATTTAGAAATTATAGATAAATCTATATTGAGAATAATAAATGTCAGGATTAATAAATTTTTTCAGTAGAATCTTAAGGATCGTTGTAAACAAAATACATTGTGAGGATTTCTACCTGTAAGATAACGTATAATATATATATTTTTTTTACTTGAAAATTCTTTAAGTAAACTCATTAGTTTTGAAGGTTACAAATATTCTCTTAAGTTCAGAGAAAGAGAAATATTTGATCTCAGGAAATCCCAGGGTAAATATTAAGTGATACACAGAGTTGTCTCCAAATATGTATATGGTGCTTACAATGAAAATTCTTGTAGAGATGAAACTTTTACAGTTTTGTATAATAAAAAAGCTACTCCTGCAATCCAAAGGACACTGTAAAAGGTGAGGATAAATCAGAAATCTTGGACAATTCCAATGTCATCATGCTCCAGATATGATTTTCATGAGAAAACTACTAATATTTAAGTTTAAATTTAAAAATCACAAATATTATAATGCATACAGAGCGTTATGTCAAACCCAACATATTTTAAGCTTTTCATTCACACACACAAGTACTTGTTGGTAAAAGATATTTTTCCCCATCCCAAAACTTTAAACTTTAATTTTTTATGTTTCATGAGAATTAAAAAACTAGAATACACCTACATCTTGCACTCATTCACCAATGCACATCGTGTCCCATCAGTTTTTCTCTGTTTATCCATCTCATCACCTTTCTCAGTTTTGTAACTTCTATTTTTTTCTTATCTCTGTGGGGTTTTTTTTGGGGGGTGGGGTGGGGAGTAGAACTTCAAATTGAACCCAGAGCCTTGCCCACAAGAGGCAAGCACTCTGCCAATGAGCCATATTCCAGCCCTTTTTATTGAGACAGCATCTTGCTAAGCTGCCCAGGTTGGCCTCAAACGTGGTACCCTCCTGTCTCAGCTTCATAAAAAGTTGCTATTACAGGCATGAGCCACCATGGTTAGCTTGCAATTTATCTTCTTAAAATATATACATATATACACAGACATACACACATAAATTCATGCCTAAGTATTTAGCATATGCATGTAAATTTTAAGAACAAAAATATACACTGAAAATTTCACCATCATAGCTAATACAACAACATTGTCTAATTTATAGCTCAAATTCAAGATTCTCAGTGATGTTGGGGCTCAAATTGGTATCATCCTTTGAATTAAGTCTCCTTTCAACGGGGCAGTTCTAAAAGCTTTAGTACTATGTGACATCCAGCCCAATGTGGAGAGCTTAGTGAGTTAGTGAGACTGTCTCAAAATCAAAACTAAAATCAGGGCTGAGAATGTAGCTCAGTACCAAAGCTCTGAACTTGATCCTCAGTAACACACACACACACACACACACACACACAATGAGGATAGATCTCAGGCACGTGCTGTGGGCATGTACTCCTTTGTGTATAACATCATCGCCTATTTTGTCTTTGTGGAGAGAGATACGGTGAGACAGGGACAGAGATAGTGAGACAGAGAAAGAAAGAAAAGAGATAGATGTTTGCAAGAGTGGTTATGTTGGGGCCTGATGGTACATACACTTGGTAGCAGAACGCTGGGAGGCTGAGGCAGGAGGATCACAAGGGTGAGCCCATTCTGGGCAACTCAGCCACTTAGTGACACCTTTTCCCAAAATCAAAAGTAAAATGGGCATGAAGGTATTGTGCAAAGACCCGGGGCTGAATCCCCAGTAACACCAGAAATAAATGGTTATAAGGGAAAAGGTAAAAAACATGTACAGATTACTTCAAAAGATGAATAGGCTGGTGATGTAAATGGTTATATAATGTGGGTACAGAATAGTTATAATCTGTATTTTGTATAACCTTGTATATTATTCTGGTAGTACATCTTCCTTAGCGCGACTAATAAAGTTAAATTTAAACTTTATTTGTTCACCATAGGAACCATGGTTCCTGAGAATGCTATTTGTGACCCTACAACTGTAGAGTTAATCCAAAGTATCCTCAGTAGAAGCAATAGCCATTACATATATTGTATGTGTAAATAATTGCAACCTGCTAGTCACCAAAAGCTCAAATTCCCAAAGTGGTGACACGAACACAAATAAACACAGCAAGCTTATTTTCATTAAACCATTACTTACAAATGAACTTTCTTCAGAAGCAGCCATGAGCTAGAAGAAACAGAGACTAGAAAATTTTGATGGAACGTTTTCATCCTATCTTAGGCAATTTCATGATCTTTTAAAATAAGCATCAAAAATAAAATAAGAAAATGGCTGTGCATGGAAACCCTTGGGGTTAATCTATTATAAATCAGTGAATTTTATAATTACACTGAGTATACTATGTACAGCAACAAAGCTAAAGTTAAATTTTATTTAATAAATTGTTAGAAGAGCCTATCTACCTTTGTGTCATGATGAAATTCTCCCTCAAAGAATTCTTATATAGTCTAGAAATCAGCGTGCAGTTAGAAGTAAAACAAAAACCAGAGCTCTTCAGACTGAATGTAGTCTGAAACTGAGCCCAACAGGGCCTTAGAAGATGACCCCAGAATGACGTAAAAGTCATTTAGTATGGTAGGAAGGCCGATGTCACTGAGAGCAGAATTCAGATCTCAGTTTTCTGGAAATATTTAATTCAAAGATGGGCAAATAGAAATGGAAAGAGTTTTTTCTTAATTTTGTTTGGAGTAATTGGAATTGAATCCAGGGAGAACTAAGCTACAGCCCCAGCTCTTTTTGTTTTTTCAGACAGGATATTGGTAAATGGCTCAGGGAACCTGAACCTGCAATCCTCCTGCTTCAGCCTCCAAATAAGCTCACATTTCAAGTGTGCGTCACGACGCCTGTCTCATTTGAACTTTTAACTGCACAGAAGGATCAATGGTGGATGGATGAATGGGTAAGTAGACGAAAGAATAGATTGTGGGTAGTTTGATGCCCTCATTTAAGATACATTTGAACTACCAGAGGAGACTACTTCGTAACCATCGGCAACACTTCAAAAATGAGACAGACATTTAGTCCCAGACTGTCACTGGCTGAGGTACCA
>PVKB01008852.1:0-12521 GCA_004027205.1 Ctenodactylus gundi | reverse complement strand
TAAAATTACACAGAGGAGGCCCTCCTTGGCGCCTTGTGACCCAGCAGGCAAAGGATGCTGTTAAGAAACAATGGAACGGTTGCTACGGTAGAATGCCCATCTGCAAACAGTGGTTTAAGAAAACATGCCTTGCTGAATGTTTAACATGTAACTTTGCTTTAAGATTAAAAACATGCTATGTTTTGAGAAAACTTTCCTAGCACCTCGATCTCTTTGTGACTTGTCACGACAGATTCACATAACCGCAAATGCTGCCAGTCTGGCCACTGCCTGACCACAATGTCTGTGCCAGACTTGATATAATTTGCTTGATGTATGATTTCTTAGAAATAAGTTTAATGGTATGGATAGTTGATCTCTGTAATAGATGGGAATGGGATGTGAAACACATATTAAGGTGATTACAAAGAATAGATTCATGTATTCTGCTGAATATCTAAACATCCCCTGCTATAACACTGTGAACAAGAAAACTGAAAATTGCGTAAAAAAGGTGTATAAATAAACTCAGCCACAGCGGATCAGTGGCCATGGGATTCAGTGCAATCAGTGTGATCCAGAGTCATTCCTCTCGCCGACACTGCACCTCCTTCCGGTACCCTGACTCTCCCCGGGGCTGGACCCCAGCACCATATATTACAGAAAAAGCTCTCTTGGTGCAGTGAAATATATATATATATATATATATATATATATATATATATATATATATATATATATCAGATTGCTACAACTTTAATGTGCAGTGTCCCCCAAAACCCTCATATACTTGGATGTAGTGAGATAACTGTGGGACCTTGTGCCGTTTGGAGGTAGGGCTTGGCTGGAAAGGGTGGGCACTTGGAGGGATTGTGTCAACTTGCTAAGAGTGGGATGGGGGCGGTACTCAGGGCCGAACTTGCAGGTGTGTGCTACTGATTTGATGGCCAGGAAGCGAGGGAGGGCATCCACCCTCAGGAAGCGAGGCGAGGGTAAGAAGGTGCCGGCAGCTCCAACAGAGTTGGAGAAGAAAGAAGAAACGTTGTCACATGGAAAGCTGGAAGCCCCTGCGAAGGCTCTGGCCTTGGCCCTCTCCACTGTTAAGTGGCTCCTGCCCCATGGGCTTCTGTCCACAATGCTGGAGCTCTCCAGCCTTCACATGCGCTTCTGCCATGGCCACTGCCCATCATCAGGCTCTGGGAGCTTCTGAGACCTGAGGTGAATGTCAAGTATTTTATCCAGAAATGAGCAAGAAGCTAGACATAGGTGATTGGAAATCTTTCGAGAAATGACTTAAGCTCAGGTGCGGGGATGCCATCGGGGAAGTTTGCTCCAGAGCACAATTTTTGAAAAGGCCACAATGTGTTTTTCTCCATCTTAAGGTAAACCAAAATGAAAGAATTACTGAACATATAAAGATCAGGAGATAACACAACCGTTACATGGCTTTCTGGTTTCACTATGACTCTTTGAATTAATTGAATTGTACACTATGACTTGACTGATGACAAAATATTTATACCACTTCTGACTTTGAACACCAAACACAGAAACTAAAACGTACTCGTTAGTTTAGGTATCTTTGTGCTTCTGCCGCTGAGAGCGTGCCCCGCATCACTGGATTCTTGCTAACGCACCACTGAACGTCGATGCCCTCACCCCTGACCTCTGAGAGATGTATCCTTAAGAAAACACCGCATTTCTAAAAGAAAGTCTGCTGTGGTGCCCTTTTTTCTTTAAAGAAATCTCAAGGCTTATTCACAGTTGTTGGAAGATAGCCAAAATTCCTCCCATTGTGGCCTGACGCTCCCTTCCCTGGTGTCTGCTGCACTAAGCCCCTGCTAAGCTCCTGACTTCATCACCTGACTCGTGGAAGGCTCTTCGGGTAAGCGCCAAGGCTCATCCATTCCTGGGTCCGACTGGTTCTTCTCGTTTTATCTGCAGACCCACTCCCTTATTTTTCTAGTAACTGCATTACTCGTCATGTGAGCTCCTTTGTGACTCCCTCAGCTTCATCAGTACCCAGGCTCAGCGACGCTGTCACATATTACCATGGCCACCGAGGGCTTATCGTCTTGAGAGCATGTATTCCTTTAACTGTGCAGTTATACCCTGCGTGTTAAAAGGACATCTGTTCTAAGGCAGAAAATGCGCTATTGTTGCTGCTCACCAGCAGTGCAATTGCCGGTCAGTTACTGCATTGACCAGGTACTTCCGGACCTCCTCCTGCAGCAGTGTGACAGTGGTAAGCCACACAGATGATCACCCCGACACGGACTCGGGCCCCTCTCCTCGGAAATCTTGATGTATCTATGAAGGCTGTGGTGTCTGTAGGCAGTAGGTCAGGAGCGTGTGCCATCACAGAGGAAGTGAAGGGAAAATTTTTTTCAAATGAAAACTAAGTGTTAAGTGCACTCTGATATCTTTCTCTTACCCAGTACAAACGTATGAGATTATTTAAATATCCCGTTTCCTTAAGGAAGAGTCAATTAACTTGTGCAGAGGCTTCTGTTTGTAACCTTATGGAGCACAATAAATTTAAACTAATGTTCTAACATTTGCTATTAATGATTACTGTTACTACTTGTACATTGAAAAGCAAACGTGTAAACAAAGAGATAATTCACACAATGTGAAATTGTCGATTGTCGTGTTTCGTACTCAGCATGCGTAGTTAGTGATCCTGACTCATGGCATTGGTTGTAGTGACCCACAGTTGGATGACTAGTACCAGATACTGACTGGGTCCACGTCTGTGAGAAAGGCCAGCATGAGGGGAACTGCCCGGTCACATGACGCCTTGTGTATGAAGACTAAGATGAGCCATTTTTCTGGGTTTCGTTAAATTAACTAAGTCAAAATAAGTCATGCTTAGTGAAGTGAGTCAGAAGCAGAAGGTGAAACATCGAGTAGTCTCTCTGATACGAGAATCCCAGATCACAACTATCTCATGGAACTTTAGACGAAAGACAAAGTGAACCAGGAGGGTAGGGTGGGGAGGGAGGGAAGGTGGGTACAGGGGAGGGACAAAAGGATATTGGGAAAGTCCTTGTCACCTTCACAAGATACGTATGTGCACAAAATGCTCAACCTCATTGTAAACCTTGAATTTCACACGTATACATATCAGTAAAATGTGGGGAAAAAAATAAGTCATCACTGTGGATCCCTTTTACTATTCCAAGGCCCCAGATACAGACATGAACCTGTCCTCCTCCTCCAGGCTCAGGGGCAGAGCAGTCCGCACCAACTCTACATATGCTTCATGTGTGTCAGGGCAATGTGTGTGAGATGTGCTCAGTGATGACAGCAAATGTGTGTCATGGATGTGCTGAATGGGACATGGCACACCTGAAAGTGTACAGCTGGCAAAGCAGAAAGCTTTGAGAGACACCAGCACAGCCCTCTCAGTGTGAAGTGGGCTAACTTTCCTTTTCTCACATTGCATGTAATGTGCTTCCTAACCATGTCATATGCCCACACGATATTTCTAACAGAAATCTAATTATAACAGTCATTTGCTGAAGAGACCTTTCTACTTTGTTAGTGTCATCAGGCCTGACCACAGTTCCAGCCTGGCACTAGGACTCCACATTCCCTGCTACCGACCCCCTTCCCCACCCTGAGGTCTCTGCACCGGCCACCCAGCTAATACACACCGTGTGCCAGGTCCGCAGCTCACAGAGGCCAGGGATCACGGAGTCTCTTGGCTTCCACAAGCAGATTCCCTGTCACGCTCCTGTGTCCTCACTACCACTGACCTCAGTACCTTCATCACTTCCTCCTCACCCTAAAATCCCGCAGCCCCAGGCGCACTGTGGCGTGGTCCCACAGCCACCAGAACTTAGCCTTGCTCGTAGCATTTATGACATTTTAAATGTTTCCCTGGTTTTGAACATGTAAAATGTATGTTTATTAAGACAACAAATGGCTCCCTTGTCTTCTAGCTCCCAACCATAGAATTAGTGTCAGTCACTGGGCTGTGTGCTGGCCACGCCCCTGTGCAGCTGTAGGAGGATGGGGGTGGGGTCTCCACACACCCCACAGTGACTGAGGCGCCCCCTTCAGGATCAGCACTGCGCTCCTCCCTGGGGCACAGGGAGCGCAGTGAGGGCAGCAGGCACAGGGCGACAGGTTCACGTGCCGTTTCAGAGACAGCAGACAGATATTTTTACACTGAAATATTCACTAATAACTATACTTTGGCATCTGTATTCACTGGGACCTTGACTTGAGGCTACTATGGAAAAATTCTTTTGAGCTAGGGCCTCACTCTGTACTCCAGGTCCTGAGCTCAGTATGTGGGTTAGCATGGCCTTGAACCCCTGGCAGTGTTCCTGTCTCAGCTTCCCCTGGTCTAGGATTACAGGTGCAGTGTGCACTACTGCACCCAGTTACGTAGTGCTGAGGATTCGTACCCAGGGCTTTACACTTGCTAGACCAGCACCTTAACCACTGAGCTGTGCCGCCAGCCCTGCCAACTATGACTTAAAGAACAAAATAACTGTTTACGCTGACCACAGTGACAGCACAGACAGAAGTGGTGTTACCTCATGGAACTGTGATCTACTCTGAGGCCGTGGATCGTGTATTCTGGAAACAGAGCTACACTGTGTTCAGGTTTCCACACTCATACAAAGACATTTCCTGAACATGCCCTGTTATCCTGTCAAGAGTTTATGCATTAACTTGCCTTTCCATAGAGATTAATAAACTTATATGTAGAACATAAAACTAAAACTTACCAAATTTACTTGAGACTTCAGCTAAAAAGCAAACAAAAAAAGGTTATCAGACAAAAGTGCCAATACAGGTGTGCCAGTTGTAAAAGTGTCCTGTGGGTGTTCCACACGTGTAGTGTGGTGATTCTAACTCATGTGGTGCTCATGGTCCTCAAACAGGTTTGGTTTTTATCTATCTTCCCTTTTCATTTTTTTTCCTTTTTGAGACAGAGTATTGCTCTGTAGTCTAGGCTGTTCCTAAGCTGACTCTATAACCCAGGATGGCCTTGAACTCACAGCAATCATCCTGCCTCAGCCACCACGCCCAGCTTCCAAACACGTCCTTATCAGCCAGTACCTGGCACTGGTTTAGTTCACAGGAAACAGAGTGGGCCTGGGAGAGGAGCGCACCGAGTCTGGCAATACCTATTTCCTACATCTTGACAAACGTGAGTCTTTTTTTTGTTATTTTCTGAAAAACGGAGTCACAAGTGAGACACAGTAAATCCATGTTCAGCTCAGAGTGACCCAGACACAGGCGTGAATCTGCATGCTCATTTCCTGGCTCAGTGGCTGCACAGCCTCTGCCAACACTAAAGGATCCACATCTATGTCAGGGCCCTGACGTGTGTGACGCCTTCAGGACGCGGCACAGCCCTGGGTCACAGCTGCTGCTCTCATGACCATAATAACAGTAAAATGCAGAGCTGGGAGGTTGTAAACCTTCTGAGAAATGACGGAAGCTAAGTTACAGTGATGTCATCAGGACACGGAAATATGGACACATTTGAAAACTCAGGTAAATGTCACTGAGTTTCCTCTATTTGAACATAAACTTGCATGAAGGACTGAAAAATGTGTAAAAATGAAAAAAGAACTGAGGCTATCACACAGTTCACCTCTTATATATGTTGCCTGGTCACCAACGACTCAAATTCATCCACAATTATGTTGTTAATTTAGCATCCCACTTGTTTTAAGCAAAAATGTCCATCTGTTCCAAAGCAGTAAAGCTCTCTCGTGTTGGCTAGTCACCAGCCACGGGAGAAGCAGGCAGGTTCTGCACGTACCAGATGCTGGCCACCCTGAACCATCTCAGGGTGTAGCACGCAGGCACCTGCCCTTAGTTCCTGAACTTGTGACTGGTTCAGACCTCAGGGCTGGTGCACTATGGAGACCAGGCTGCTTCCCCATAGTTACACCTGTCACCTGTAGCCATGTCCTAGGGGCACAATCAATGTAAATACAACATCTCCCCATAAACTTACCAATATTCTTTGACAGTTCGTCTGAAAGCAATCAAACAAATAAAATTAGCAGATAATACTGAAAAGACAACTGGAAAATTCTCAATAATTATTTTGCTTTCTGTGTATTTTGTCTAACATAGCCCCACATACAAACACAAACCCACCTCCACCTTCTGGGCTCAGTATCAGCACATGTTCCCCATCATAGTAGAACCTGCATGTGTGTCAGAGCATTTACAAGTGATCTTGCAAGTAACTAGGTCCACAGTCACATGACAAATACTGAGGGTGACTTGGCCCACAGACACATTATGGATACCGAGCGTAACTTTGCCCACAGACATATTAGCAATCCTGAGAGTAAACCTGCCCAGAGACTTATCATCAACCCTGATTAAAAAGAAAAAAAAAAAAAAAACCTGCCCACGGGCTCCTTTATTATACCACACTACAAGGGCAAGATGCACTTGGGCAGGTTAAAAAATCTTGTGAGCAGACTGAAGCTAAGTTGTCAAGAGGTCATCACTACATTTTTGTCCCCAAAACTGATTATTTCAAAAGTAGAGTCAGTACCACTCGTTTTGTGACTGACTCTGACTTTGGAGCCCGTGTGTGTGTGAAACAGAAATGCACTTCGCTCAGGTTCTCGCACTCAGCCCATACCCACTTCCTGGACACAGGCCCGTTACCTACTCAGGCGCTTCCTACGAGATCGTCACGTAAACACTAAGCTCCAAACTAAGACTCACCATTCCTGCGCGTGAGTTCATCTGAAAAACAAACAAACAAACAAAAATTAGCAGAGAATGGAAAAGGAGAGCTGGAATGACGTCAAAGCCTCCGGTCTGTGTTCACGTGTGAGGTCACGATTCTGGGTCACGTGGCATTTCGATGATTAGGACTAATGCCTGCTTTGTCCACGAGACTGCAGAGTGAAGGGGACCAGCAAGGCTAGACTCATTGTGTCCTGTTTCCTTGCTGGTGACTCACATGAGTCTAATTTTGTGAACAGTTTATCACCGAGAGCTAAGTAGATACAGTAGACCCAGTTTGCTCACCGGGTCTCAGATATCGACACACAGCATGTTCCCTTCTCCAGATCAGTGGCTACCAGCAGTCACCAGCCGTGGGAGGAGCAGGCAGGTTCTGCACGTACAGACGCTGGCCACTCTGAACCACCTCAGGGTGCAGCACGCAGGCACCTGCCCTTAGTTCCTGAACTTGTGACTGGTTCAGACCTCAGGGCTGGTGCATTATGGAGACCAGGCCGCTTCCCCAGTCACACCTGTCACCTGTAGCCACGTCTGGTGCACGGCCCAGTTGTCATGTTGTGGGCTTATCTTAGCATCGCCTTCCCACAGAGCACAGTCAATGTAAATATAACATCTCCCCATACTTACCAATATTCTGTGACTGCATATCTGAAAGCAATCAAGCAAATAATAATTAGCAGATAATACTGAAAAGACAACTGGAAAATCGTCAGAATTATTTTCTGCTTCCTATGCATTTTGTCACTTTAGTCATTGTTACCAACACTGCGGAGTCTGAATCCATGACAGGCCACTTGTGATGTGTGACCCTCTCTATAGGCACAGCGACCCCTGCCGCGGCCACTATACGTAGGAAATGCCGGGAGCTGCCTGTTGACTGTCGTTTGAGAGACCCCAGGAGCTGAGTTGTAGGGATGTTGTGTAGACAGCCGGACTACTGAGCACATTCTTTTAAAAACTGAGCTAAATGTCACTTATTTTTCCACCTTGACATCCACAAATGTTCAACTGTTTCACATACATATTATCATTAAAGTGGTAATATCCCACAACTTACTTAATGAGTAAGAAACACATATTATTTTTACTTCTAATGCCAAATCCTGGGGACAAAATAAATAACCACAGACTGTGTTTTCAGATACACGTCTGCAGTAACAGCACCTCTCTTCCTCAGCCAATCCCTTCTAACTTCACTCAGGAAATCGCATCTCTACTGGTGCAACTTGTCTGTCATCAGGCGAAAGCAACGTTCCCATAGAAAATCCGGCCCCATGTTGGCCATTTGCTGAAGAGACCTGCGATGTGCTGTCACAGGCGTTGGATCCTGACAAAATTCTTCCTGTGGACATAGGGCACTGCAGTCCCTGGTGTCTCCCTGCTGTGTGGCCGTACTGAATTTTCGGAACTGTCCCCTGCCCAATGGACATCTCCTGAGGTAGCGACGGACCCCGCCTCGGGGGTCACTCAGTTCCTTGCCTTCTACACCCAGACCCTCCCCTTCTCGTTCCTCTACCCTTCACCTCCAGTGGTCTCATCCCCACCGCCACTCCCTCGGCACATCCAGGGCTCAGCTCAACCCCAGCGCGGCTGCTCCGTACGTCTGTGGCTACCTGTGTACGTCATTTCATGGCACTTACTGCAATATCAATTTTGCATTTGTCTTACATGTAGAATGAACGTGTTCAAAGGTATGAATTCTCAAAAAAGTCCTCATAAAATAATCAAGAGGGATTTGAGGACATTTTCTGAGCCCCTTGCCTCGGAGATCTACTACTGAGGCCGGGCTCAGTGAGAACCAGGCAGGGCCGCTCCTAAGGCGGCTGGTCGGCTTCAGGGACATTTTCCAAGCCCCTCGCTTCAGGGACCTACTGCTAAGGCCAGGCCTGGTGAGAGCCAGGCCAGGCCACTTCGGAAGCAGCAGGTAGGCCTCTGGGGCAACCTCCCATGCCCCGTGCCTCTGGCTGGCTAGTATCAGGGCGGGCCACTTCTGAGGTGGCTGGGTGGCTGTGGGGACATTTTCTGTGCCCCTCACCTCAGGGACCTGTGGCTGAGGCCGGGCTCAGTGAGAACCAGGCCAAGTCGCTTCGGAGGTGGTGGGTCGGCTTCACAGACATTTTCCAAGCTCCTTGCCTCGGGCTTCACAGCTGAGGCCGGACTTGGTGAGAACTAGGCCAGGATATCCACACCACCCCTAGCGGTGACTGTGTTCTCCCAGTGCTGGACAGAATCGTACCAGGGAGAAAGACATAGGGGAATCCAGGGACAGACAACTAGAGACAACCAAAGACAACAGAACCATGAGGAAACGTGGAAATAAATCTCCTTCAGAAATCTTGAAATACCATAGGAGCATACCAGGAATTCTGAAAATGCAGAATCTAAAGATGAAAACGGCACAAATGTTGGTAACTTCTGGTCCCAGAAATAAATGGAATTAAAGCAGGATTTAAACCAAGAATTGAAGCAGGAATTAAAGCAGGAATTACAGCAAGAAATGATGCAGGAAATGAAAATCAAAGATCAAGAGTGACACCAACACCTTGCTAAGCTGAAAGCGAGCCTGGAGAAGAAAGTAGAGGAGATCAAAGAAGAAATGAACCAGATGATAGTGAAAACCATACAAGAAATAAGAGAAGATCACAACAGAGACATGAAAAACATGGATGCAGAAACACAGAAAGTGAAAAACACACAGGTCACAATAAGCAATGATATCGAACAACTTCAAAATAGATTATCAGACCTAGAAGACAAAATGATGGAGCGGGAAAAGAAGATCGTAAAGATCACAAAGTGAAAAAAGAAGAAACTGAATGATTACTACGGCTGATAGACGATTCAAAAAGAAAAAACCTGAGAATTATGGGAATTCAAGAGAAGACCGAGGACAAAACAAAAGGATTAAAAGTCATATTCAAGGAAATTATGGAGGAAAACTTCCCAAATCTAAGAAGAGAAATGAATATTGAACAACTGCAGGCATTTAGAACACCAACAATATTGATCAGAAGAGATCCTCATCCCGACACGTCATAATTAAAGTACTAGAAAGCCAACACAAAGAGAGAATACTGAAAGTGGTAAGAGAAAAGCAGAAGGTGACCTACAAGGGTAAGCCCATCAGGATAACTGCAGACTTCTCAACCCAGACTCTACAAGCCAGGAGATCATGGAGCAATGTCATTCAAACACTAAAAGAACACAAATTTCAAACAAGACTACTATATCCAGCAAAACTCTCTTTTAAACTAGAGGGAGAAATTAAAACATTCCATGATGTAGAAAGCGTAAGGAAATTTTCAGCCACTAAGCAATCACTGCAGAGAATTCTCAAAGGAAACTTGGAAAGTGAAAAAGAGGACAATGACACAAGAGACCCCGAGAATAAAAGACAAAAGCTAGAGGAGAATGAGCTGAGAAAAAAGTAAAGCCAGTAAACAACAGGGAAAAACTACAATGATGGCAGGACACACCAAACATACCTCAATAATTACCCTAAATGTGAAGGGCCTCAACTCACCTATCAACAGACATACACTAGCTGACTGAATCAAAAAACAGAAACCCACAATTTGCTGCCTACAACAGACACACTTCACCCACAAGAAACTCATAGACTGAAAATAAAAGGCTGGAATTCAATATTTCCTGCAACAGGTCCCAGAAAGCAAGCAGGGGTAGCTATATTAATCTCAGACTCATCAGATTTCAAAACAAAACAGGTGAAGAGAGAAAAAGATGGACACTACACGCTCGTTAAAGGAAAATTAGAACAGGAAGAAATCACAATTATCAATATATATATGCCCCCAACCCTAGAGCACCCAATTATATAAACCAAAAACTACTAGATCTGAAAGGACACACGGGCCGCAATACAATTATAGTAGGGGACTTAAATACTCCACTATCACAAATAGATAGATCAATCAGACAACAAACCAACAAAGATATACAACTGTTGAAAGACACTATAGAAAACTTGGATATTACAGACATTTACAGAGTCTTCCATCCAACATCAACAGACTACACGTTCTTCTCAGCAGCACATGGAACATTTTCTAAAATAGACCATGTCCAAGGACATAAGTCATGCTTAAGCAAGTATAAAGGGATAGAAATAGTTCCCTGCCTACTCTCAGACCATAGTGGAATAAGGCTGGAACTTAACAGCAGCAGAAACCGAAGAAAATACACAAACACATGGAGACTTAACGACTTACTACTGACCAAACAATGGATCACAGAAGAAATCAGAGAAGAAATCGAAAACTTCATAAATTACGATGGAAGTACATCATATCAAATCTGTGGGACACAATGAAAGCAGTTGTTAGAGGAAAGTTCATAGCCATAAATGCACACAACAAAAGAACAGAACAGTCACAAATAAATTCGCTAATGATGCACCTCAAGGACCTAGAGAAAAAGAACAACGTTACCCAAGAGGCAGTAGAAGACAAGAAATTATAAAGATCAGACTGAAATAAATGAGATTGAAATTAAAAAGACAATAAAAAAATCAATGAGTCAAAGAGCTGGTTCTTTGAAAGAATTAATAAAATCAACAAACCTCTTGCTAACCTCATCAAGAAAAGGAAAGAAAAGGCACAGATCAGCACACTTAGAAACGAAAAGGGTGAAGTTACAACAGACTCTGCAGAAATCCAGAATATTGTAAGAAATTAATTTGAACACCTATATTCTAATAAACTTGAGAACTGGGAAGAAATGGATGCTTTTCTAGATACATATAAAATACCAAAATGAAATGAAGAAGATATAAAAACCTTGAACAACCCCATCACACACACAGAAATTGAAGCAGTAATAAAAGCTCTACCTACAAACAAAAGTCCATGCCCAGATGGACTCACAGCAGAATTTTTTCAGCACTTTAGGGAATAATTTACTCCAATCCTCCCCAAACTATTTCATAAAGTAGAAAGTGAAGGAACGCTACCAAACTCACTTCTTGAGGCTAGCATCACACTAGTCCAAAAACCAGACAAAGATTTAAATGGGAAGGAAAATTACAGACCAATATCCTTAATGAATATAGGTGCAAAAATCCTCAATAAGATCCTGGCAAACAGAATCCAACAAGTAATCAGAAAGATCATACACCTTGATCAAGTGGGCTTCATCCCTGAGATGCAAGGCTGGTTCAACATATGTAAATCAATCAGTGTAATACAACATATCAACAAAAGCAAAAACAAAAACCACATGATCATCTCTATTGATGCAGAAAAAGCCTTTGACAAAATCCAGCACCCCTACATGACAAAAACACTAAGAAAAATAGGTATAGAAGGGCCCTACCTAAAACTCATAGAAGCCATATGTGCTAAACCTACTGCAAATATTGTAGCAAATAGAGAAAAGTTGAAATCGTTCCCTCTCAAATCAGGAACAAGACAAGGCTGCCCACTCTCACCACTCTTATTCAACATAGTCCTTGAAACACTGGCCATGGCAATCAGACAAGAAAATGAAATAAAGGGAATCTGCATTGGAAAGGAGGAGGTCAAACTCTCCTTATATGCGGATATGATTATCTACATGGAAGACCCTAAAACCTCCACTGTGAAACTCCTGGAAATAATAAAAAAATTTAGCCAAGTCACAGGCTACAAAATTAACACTAAAAAATCAATAGATTTTCTCTGCACTAGCAAGGGACTTATTGAGCAAGAACTCAGAAAAACAATTCCATTCTCAATAGCAAAAAACTAAATACCTAGGAGTATTCCTAACCAAGGAAGTGAAGGACCTATGTAAAGAAAACT
>PVKB01008851.1:0-12539 GCA_004027205.1 Ctenodactylus gundi | reverse complement strand
GGTATATTCTTGGAAGAGTTTAGAAATTTGTGGTGGTAAACCATCATGCACCTGAACACACAGCAAATTAAGGACCAGACCTGTGTCATTTCATTGCTCAAAATGATGTGTTCTGAATACAGACAAGATGGTGTAGATCAGGGAATAGGAGAGCCACTTCTTTCAGGCCAGAAAATCTTCCTGATATGATCAGGAATTATCTGAAATAAAACATAAAGAGGGTCCATCCTACTGACTTCAATGTTAGGATGCGTGTTATGTTCAAAGTGTAAAACATGTCATGCACACCTACATGAACACACACCCTTTCAATTTAACCTAGGAAAGTTCACCCAAATATGCTAGAGAGAATCTCCTCCTTATATAACTCATAGGAAAATCAATGTGTAACCACCTATTATAATATTAATGAAAACTTCTAAAAATAACAGTAGACCATAGTGAATAAATAGTAGGGAAGGTCTAGGAGAAAGAGTGGATGGGAGGGGCACAGTGAATTCAAGACAATGGGACCTCCAAGAACAGAGCGGGGAGACAACTCTCACAAGTACAGGGTTGTGAGTTGTGGAGGTGGAACCTTGGTTCACGTGTCTTGTTGCAGAAATGTGAGTCTCTGGCCAGCCAGTCACCCAGAGATTTATGTTGGCTTGTGCTAGGCCTTAATGGTGCTGCTGGCCTTCTCTGGTCTGGGCTCCAGCAGGCAGGACAGATTGTAGCTACAAAACAGAGACGTCATGTGTCTACTGAAATACACACCTAAAGACTTAACCCACACGAAGCCCAAAAGCTGGAGTCCTGTGCCTCAGCTGCCCTCAAAAAGAAGACCCTTAGGATCACCAACAGAGACCTGGCCAGAAACTCTCTGCAACTGTCACCTAGGGACAGCTTCCCTCAAATGTATAGTTATTCCTTTTCTCCCTGGTCCTTACCTCTCATTGTCGTTTAACTGATTTAGGGATCAGAACCAGGCTTCAAATTTGTCATCAGCATAAAAATTGTAGTTGTTTGGTGCTAGCTGGTAGAGCTGTATGTTTTGGAGGACTCTGGTTTCCTGGGGCAAAAGGAAACATAGGGTACTGATGGAGGTTGCATTGGGGATGTTGTAGGATCTCACGGGAAGATACAGGCATTTGTCTTCAGGACTTTTGATAAATTATATCCTCTACCACTCAATCCAGCCCAATCTCCAAACTGTTCCTAGCATTGAATTTGAAGAGCCACATGTTCACCCCATATCTACAACCTGCATCAGGCTGATTTCACTCTTTCTTTGTGTACAGACCCCTCCTAGTAAGACAAAGAGGCAGAGGAGGGAGCCATGGAGTGTCTACTCAGGACATGTAACTTCACTTTCCATTCCTCCTCTCACAGAACATAGGGGCTCACCTTCAGTTTTCTGTGAATGTTGATTTGATTCTCCTGAAAGGCAGAGACATGTATCACAAAGACCTTTCATTCTGCCCACCCTATGGAATGAGTCATGACTGCCAGCTGCAGTCACAGTGAGTACATAGCAGAAGGAAGACTCCTTGCCAGCAAGTGTGTCTAGTGGTGAAGATAATTTAGTCATGATTGAGAAGCACCAGGATGAGACCCCAGGGAGGCCCCAAGACCCTTACAGAATTCTACTTCACCCTAGCTTCCTCAATGTGCCAGCTTTCTCAGGCTCGCACTGTGGCCAGGGATCAGATGTATTAAGGGCCTGTTCTACCCTTACATTCTGGTGGAGAAAGGCAGTCCCACCTCCGTACTGCTCCCCAGGTCTTGCTGAGCCTGTGCATAGGTGTGCTCTGTAGAGCAGACACGATGGCACAGAGAGAAGAGAAGTTCCGCAGTTTGAGGCACTCCTAGAATAACAGGAGCAAAAACTTTTTGCATTGGGTTTGTGAGTTGGAGACCAACATGTAGCAGATTTAGGAAAATTGGTGGCTATTTCTTTTTTGGATGGGATAGGTGTGTTCATAGTGACCCAGAAGTGCCCACATGGGCCTCAGTGAGCAGTGCTCAAATGGAGGAAGATTCTAGTAACCCCCAGGTGGGAGCCTGGTGAGATGAGTGCTCCCCTGCCTCAAAGCCATGGGAGTGTGCACTAGAGCACCCAGCACTTATGGGGCCAAGGGTCTTTGTTTGCTCTTGGAAAATCCTAAAAGTGTACAGAACAAAAGAGACAGAGGTCATATCTCCAGAGGTTACCGCCAGTGAGGTCCCATAAGTTACCTGGGCCACCTTAATCCAGTGCCCCAGAATTTTAGCCCTTTCCCAAACCGTCATCCAGGGATCCCCCAGGCAGGTGGCAATGACAACGTTGGTTACACAGTTAAACTGTGTGACAGTGGCACGAACAGTGGGGGCTAGATGTTCATTGCCCTTTTTGGTCCTCTTGGACCAGACAGAGCCAAGACAGTCCCAGGGCTCCACCCTTGTGAACAGGTCCCATGAAGGAAGGCAGTGTCACATGGGTACAACCCACCAAGCCAGAGTCGCCATGCTCTCCTCTCCCAGGCAGCTGATTGTGGTTTGACTTGGAGGCTGGGAAACTTGAAATGTGTAAACAGACACCTGCAAAGCCTTGTGATGATGCTAGAAAACCTAGCACTGGACTGAGACAAAATCTGTGACTTCACCACCCTTACCGCCCACACTAACGTGTGGTCCCTGGAATACTCTCCATGCGCCCATTCTGACTTAACGTCTTCTTCCTGCTCATTAACTGTCCACTCCTTCCTCACATTCACTTTCACATCCCCTTAGACCAATATACCTAGGCATCATTTTGGGAACCTGTTCCATCCAGAGTCTGTTGTACATAAAATGCCGAAGGACCAAGGAAGGAGGCCAAAGAGGACCCCTAAGATGATAGGTAGGTGATGCCTTGAACTGCCTTTACCCCGGCGACTTCACTGGAACATTCCCTTGCCCAGTTTCTACTCTGATTCTGGTCAGAGCTCAGAAGACCAGAAAGCTGATAGAAGTGTGGATTGGAAAGGCCAGGCTCAAGAAGTTTCAGATGGGAAGGAGGACTCTATTGGCAATTGGCCTAAAAACCATGTGTGCTACACTCTGGCAAAAAGTTTGTCAGCATTTTGCCCTTGTCCAGAGACTTTGCCTGAAACTGAGATTAAGGGAGGTGGACTGCTTTCTCTGCTGGAGGAAAATTCAAGGCAGACTGAAGTTAAAACTGTTACATGGCTACTGTTTGTGGCTTTTAGCCAGCTTTATAGTGAAGGACAGGAGATGATGGCAGAGAAAACAAATGTAAAAAGATTGCAGTCTCGAGTGGAAAAGCATGTGGCTATTCAGGAGACTAACATTAAACAGAAGCCAAAAGTTGGAATCAGGACTGTAAAAAAGAGGCCTTCACAGTGACTCAGGAATCAACAAGATCCCACCCTTTACCAATCAAAGGGTGCAAAAGCAAAAGATCTTGTCCTGTGAAGAGTACCCCAGGACTTTCTGTAGGGCCAAAGAGGGAAGTGTTTGTTGGAGTTCAGCTTCCTAGAGTTCAGCAATCCAGACACTCAGAAGCTGCTGCAACCATGGCACAAAGGAGCCAGATTACTGCTCAAGCCAGTGGTAGAACTTGGAGACGTCCACATGGTCCCAGCTCTACAAGCTTGCAGAGCCCAAGAGTTGTGGGTTCATGGAGGCTGCCACCCAGGTTTCAGAGGAAGGCCTTGGAGGCCAAGTAGTGTGCCCCTGGGAGGGCAATGTGTGAAATTGTGAAGGAGAAGCCTAGGGTCCAGTGGAGAGCCTGAAAATTTGGAGAAGCCAGGAGCATGGATTGTCAGCTGAGGAACGCAGCAGTCCATTAGTGAATCCAGGACAAGGGAGAAAAGATCGAGGTTGCAGTCAGCAGCAACGCCACAGGGGTGGGACCACCCAAGCTCCTTGGAGTTCATACCTCACCAGCATTTACCCCAGTTGCTGGACATGGAGCTACAGGATTTAACACTTGCCCTGCAGGATTTAGGAATTGTTCTGGTCCTATTGCCTTTTATTACCTTATTCATCTCTTTTGGAATGGAAATGTTTACCCTCTGCCATTTTATGTTGGCCCATACTTTGCAAGTATTTCTTTGGTTTGAACAGGAGCTCACAGCTAAAAGTTTGTCTTACATATCAGAGGAGAGCTTTGGCAAGATGTGAACTCCAAAATAATTGGTGTAGCATTATCCATATGGCACTGACAGTTGTAGCTCTCATGGACTCTTTCTTGGGGATGGCTGTGTTCACTTCTAGTTGATTTCCTCAGCACCTGGAGGTTTCCACTGTACTTCTGGCTTCACTCTCCCAGCTTTACACATTGCCCTTTCAAGGGTGCACTTCCAGGCCTCCCAGGCCTTTTGAATCTGGTTTTCTCCATGATACTACAACTCTTGCATTCTGTGTACCTGTAAAACCAGCACCACATAGCCAGGCTCTCTTAGATCATGAATGCAGAGGCTTCTGTGTACCTGAATGGCTTAGGGTCCATCATACAAATTCCAACGGCCCAGGAGCTCTCTTACTGTATGAAAATTTACAGTTTTGAAATGCTGAGTCAGCAATGAGTGGGATTTTGCTGATTTTTTGAGATGACTTCAGGTCATTTTTCCTATTGTCCGGATGCAAAGCATTTGGCTTCTTTTTAATGCTAATTTTTCAGCAACCAAATTCTCCGTGGCCCATACTTTGCAAGTATTTCTGTCTTGATGAAACAAAATATTTTGCATTTGCTCTTTGTTCCTGCCCCTTTGCGTGATTCTGACTTAAAGCAGCCATCTGGATCCGTGATACAGCCAGGACACAGGGCTGCCTCGAAAATTTCTCTGTCAGATTAACTAGTCCATTGTCTTTAATCTCAATATCTCAGGACTTGAGTAAAATTTAGAAAAAATACTAGCAAAAGTGTAACAGATGGTCTCTAGTCCACCTGCGAATGGAGATTTGTATCCTAACTATAACCTTCTGAGCCTGACTTCACTGTGCTCGTGTCTATCATTGTTCTGGCCTTTTGAGCTCTGACCTGCATCATACATCAAGAACTGTTTACAACATTTTAGAGTTTCTTTTGCCCCATCTCCAAACCTTCTAAATTTCACCTGAAAACTAGTTCCAAAGGCTTTTTAACTCATGGTCAAGTATTTATAGCAGTAACCTTATTCTTGGTGTCACTTTGTTCACAATTTTCTGTACTAGCCATTTTTCCACAGCTTGGGCAAAATACCTAACACCTACAATTTAACTGAAGAAAACTTTATTTGGGCTCACAGTTTTAGTGGATTCAGTCCATGATTAGCTGAATCCAACAGCATAGCAGAAGAGAACGATGTAGGAAAGCTGTTCACCACGTCCCTGACAAGAAGCAAGAGGAAAAGGAGGATCCAGGGATGAGAAGACACTCTTTGAGGTCCTGGCTCCAGTGACCCACCCCTCTGGACAGGCTGCATCTCTGAACTTAAGACTTCAGGAGGGAGCTTTTGGATCTAAATCACTACAGTGTTTGTTGTACTCCTACCCCCCCCCCATTTTATTGATATGTATACGTGCAAAACTAAAGGTTTACAATGGAGTTGAGCATTTTGTGCACATATGTATCTTGTCAAGGTGACAAGGGCTTTCCCACTCTCTTTCGTTTACCTGCTTCTTTATTTCCCTCTCTTTTGTCTTTTCTTCTTCCTTTTTTCCTTCTACAAATATATATTTATCACTACTATACACCAGCCCATATGGAGAAACTGGGTATAAATTATAAATACTCTCTGTATGCATGGGTCACACACAAACATAAAGTGTAAATATTAAAGGTCTATAAGGTGAAGTGCAGGTGCAGAAAGCTTGGGATATGCACGTGCATGGCATGGCACACAATTGAGAGCCAACAAGTATTCTTGGATGCTGGTATAAATAACAAGTCATCATCTCGATATATGTATCAATTCTCTGCTATTTAATGCCATACAAATGTCCGAATGCTGCCTGAGAGAGCTTTAATTTTCCAAACTCATTTTCCTCGATCCCAATAGTTACATTAAGTTTATATTATTTGATCTTCAATTCAAAGTAGTGTAATGATTTTGATCATTTTATTTCCAACATAGTTGGGTGACTTGGAGACAACTGGGGCTTTTCATCCAAGACACAAGAAAAGCAATTGCTTTGTTCATGATGCGGTTGGGGAAATAAAAATACTTGGATTAATCCTAATACTTATCCTCTTTGGAAAGGAGGCAACCCATAAGTATATCGATGTACAGGTCATTATGTTAATATTGCAAAGGGGAATCCCATAGAGAAAGCAAGCTGCCTACAAAGAGAGAACAGAACACCAACTATGGCCATCCAATGGGGGCATTTTCTGGGGCACAGAGGCTCTGTCAGCACCAGGCTGGACTGCTTCCTGTTTTTAGTTTAATTAAATACCAAGCCTTAAAACCCATTAAAACTTTAGTAACTTGGATTGTAGTTTTGGAATCTGATTATTTTCAACTTGGTCTGAAGTCTATCTCTAAGGTTTCCATGAAATAAGTTAGATAAGCATAATAATTTAATGCTGCAGGACAAGTTGCTGAGGAATAGAATAAGATATTTAAGTAGTATTTGTTAATGATTTCTGTCTTAGTTGCTTTTTCATTTCTGTGACTCAATACACAACACTCACAAATTAGGGTAGGAAAAGTTTAGTGTAGCTCACACTTTTAGAAGGTCCCCATCCATTCATGAGCAGCCAGCAACAATGGAAGGACACAGTGGAGGTGGAGGTGGGGGCAGCTCCTCACAGCGTTACCAAGAAGAAGCCAATTCGAGTCTCACCAGGAAGGAAGGACATAGCATATATCCTTCCAGGTTCTGTCCCAGTGGTCCGCGCCTTCTGGGTCCAACCTCAGTGCTCTACTCCTTCCAAGTTTAAGTCTCACCACATACCTGTAATCTACAATCCAACCCACATGCCTGCCTTCCACCATGCATCAAAAATCCACCCCTCCAACCAGAGTCCTCATCTCCTAGCAGCACATGGTTCCATAGATAATTCATAATATCCAAATGCCATGAGGCTTTAGTTGGGCATTCCAAATCCAAACCACAATAATTTCTAAGAGTATCAGGAGTGCTCATCAGTTAACAAACAACTTTAGAAATAATAAATCATCATTTTTATATTTCCTAAAACAAGTCTCCTATGGAGCATTTGGAAAACTCTTTGATTAAATTTCCCCTTAGCCTGGGTAATAAATCTGTGTTATAATTTTTTTCTTATTTAGCACTAATATTATCATCTTATTTTAACTTAGAAAATATTGGACAGGAATGATTAATGTGGGGTCCTAACCTACCATTTCCATAGAAATATTTAATAATGTCTACAGGAAATGATATGGTGCACGTGGTTCAGCTCAATGAAGGGGATTCATTTTTCACCCAGGACTTATAAAGGGCAGGAAGTGTGTGATCACACCACCTCCTCCCTCAAATATCACAGTTCTTACGAAACACACATGGTTTACAAAAAGTTGCACCATTGTATAAATGGAAGTAGCAATCTTAAAAGACCAGGGAAAAGCTGAGCATCCTTTGCTGAAATCAGCTATAGAAATTTCAGTGTCCAAACTCTGTATTTAAAGTAAGTGTTTAAATAAAGATTGTGCCTTTGAAATAGAGCCTTTTAATTAAGATGCATTAGCTTTAATTTTGAAAGAAAAATACTATGAAACACACACACACACACACACACACACACACACACACACACACACACACACACAAATAAAACCTGGATCCAAACTGGCCTCATAGCCAAATGACTTAGATCATCACCAGTCAGTTTCAGTGAATAAGCAGGGAGGGACTTTAGAACTTTTTGCTATTATCTAGGTAGTAGATACTACATAGGATCACTACCTATTCCTAAAAATTGTAATTTACACACACACATTTTTTGCCTCAATTTCTTTTGGTTTTGAGTTAGTGGAACTAGGCAAATCTATATAGAAGTCAAATGCAACAGTTTCTGGTTCCTGAATGAGAAAAAGAAGTCATAAGAAAGAACAGAAAAGTTCTAACTCACCTGTTTTATGCTTAGGTGTATAACAGGGTTTTCTTTCTGTTCTGTTCTCTTTTCTTTGGTGCTAGAGGTCTAACCCGGGGCTTTGCAGGATTGGAGCACAGTCTCAGCCACTGAGTGACGGTCTCAGCCTCACTCAATGTGTTTACCAGCCCAAATTATATATGTATAGTACTCAATAATTTTCCTGAAAACATTCTAAGAGAATAATATTAGAACTTCAATTCACATTATATAAACCCTTTGTAAAATTTACTTTTGCATTTTTGTGTAAGTTTATAATGTTCAGTAATAAAATTTTTTTATTATGTGTAACTAGGAAAATTAGAATCTATGCTACAGAATGTTGCATGCCATGTGCCAGACTGTAAACCTGGGACAGCATTGTTCCATGTGAAAAGATGTCAGGAAACACGATTTCATCTTGTTCTGCTTTGCATGTTCAGGGCCAAGTTGCTAGAAAATAGTGCATAAATACACACTGAATAAATAAATGAATAAAATCATGAACATGGCTAAACACTTTGCATTCTTGTACTATGTACCATCAGTTTTCACCAATTAAACACAACATTTTAGGACTTCATCATATGTCATATCTTCAGTGAGATCAATCCTCAGGATCCTTCCATAAACCAGACTCACCTTGAACTATTAGTTCCTCCTTACTAGCCACTGGTTCCTTGGGGCAGAGGCTGGATGGTCTTCTCATTTGCAGGCTGAGCACCAGCACAGGATCACCTTTTCACACTAAATAAGGGCAATTCGGTTGTTGCAGAAAGTTTTAGCCCCTTGAGAAGAAAGGTAACTGCCTTTTGCATGCTGAGACAACGCTCCCAAAGCCAAACATGCCTTTTTTTAATCCCTTGACATAAATCTGACCTTTCCCTCTCTGCCTTGCTTTTAGCTTTGCTGTTACTTCTCTCAATAACCAGGGGGTTTTGCTTTCTTAACTCCTTACTTCTGTTTTCGTACTCTCCTTTCCCCCTGTGATATCCCCAAGGACATAACCACAAGCAATAAGGGGTTGTTTCCCACTCTCCAAGAACTAGGTGATGATAGACTGCAGCTCTTACAGAATGAAAAATTAAGCGAAATGATTATCTTTTTGTAGCTTATTTTGAAGATATAAGCATTAAAACAGATGTACCCAACTCGCAGCTCATTCTTTTGTGTTGCTTTGTTTTTGCCCTGGGTTTAAAAAAATTATAATGGAAATTTAAAAAAGAGATTTTAGTATTTATATAAGCACCGTGTTTTTTATATGTGACCCAAGACAGTTCCCCTTCATTGAAAGGAACAGAGGCAAGATAATAACAGAACGCAAGTTGGACATGCCTGCTACAGAGTGTCCCAGTCAGCAGAAAAGCAGCAAGCTGCCCCTGTCTATCTCAAAGGATGGACATTAGTTATTTGGCTTGCTGGGCATCGGTGGCTTCTATGCAAACACTGAAGCCACCGGCTGCGAGTGGAAACATTACCCTGAGTTCAATTTTTGTGTTATACTTGTATTCTTTTCTATTCACTCTGATGAGCTGTACACATCTTTATTTAATGACATCTCTCTCTGGGAAACGTAGTAATGACATTTGATTTCTCAGAAGACTGAAAAGAGAATGGTTTTGTTCTTGTTTTGTTTTGTTTTGGACAGAGATGCTTCGATGGCCAGAGGTCTTGGGGTGGGACACAAAGACAAGTAGTTTCTCAAGAGCTGAGGGTTGCACACAGGAAAACAAAAGGACTCTCGACTTCCACAGGTGGTGTCATTTAGTCAACAACTAAAAATGTAAAAGAGTGAATCTCCCACTAAACCAACAATACCAGCAGCAGATGTTTCATGATCTTCTGAGGACACAGAGGTAAACACTGGCTTTGCTGGTCAATGACAGCATCCATGAAGAGAGTTTGCTTGAAGAAGAGGTAGAAATTTTGAAAGGCACAAGGGAAGAATATAATAGAGGAGAAGAGCCATAGGCACAAAAGCACAAAACATCTAGCAGGAAAGAGAATGAGGCATAATTTAAGGCAGAATAGATATCAATCAAAAAATCAATGGGTTGGTCTCCAAGTATCAAGGACTTTAAAAATATAATGGAAGATAACAAGCTAAGCAAATTCATTGGTTAAATGGAAATGTAAATTAGATTATATTGAAAAGAAAATAGCCAATTTGTAAGCTATGGAACAGAGAAGGTCTTTCTCTCTCCAAAGAACCACAAGAGTAGAGAATGACAAATGTGCATAAAAGAAAATGGAACTCCTGCGTTGTAAAAAGTATCATTGGCCAAGTCAAAAAAGATGACAAACGGGAAAAACATGCAGCGTGTACTGTAGGCAAAGTGTTAAGATAATTGATTAGAGATTCTTGAAAATCTAGAGGAGAAAGACTACCAGCTCAGTAGGAATGGGCAAAGGACTTACAGCAATAAAACTCAGTTTTTTTCAAACATGGAAGAAGACTTTCAGTAGTACACACAAAGCGAGGCAAACGAAAGATAATATTTCTCTCCTAAAGGCTTACAATGTGCTTTCTGTGGCTGAAGTATTGAACATGCTATTGTGCGTGGTGAGACTCAGAATGACACCACTTCTGGAAGGGAGAATCTGTCTGTATTTAACATAATAGCAAATGGATTTACCCATTATTTCTGCAATTTATCTCCTGGGACCCTACCCCATACTTATATGCCAGCTCCAATATAGAATGGAATTTATATAAGATTGTTCTTTGTAAAACAGAAATATTGGGAAGCACTCCAGCAATAAGGGATCAGTTATGTAGTTACTACTTATGCTCAGGAAGAAGTCCTGGGCAGGGGTAACACTAAGGAGTAAGGCTAAGATCCAATAAAGGTTATAGTCATAAAAAGTAAGACACAGAAAGATATATACATATATGTGCATATGGTTAATGCTTGAACTTAACCTGCTGTTGCCATGGAGATACTTAATAATGCCTTCAGGAGATGTCATGGTGCTCATGTTTCTCTGTGATGAGGGAACTTTTCATATGTATATATGAAAAGTAATGCCTGAAGGGCAGACAAGACTATTAAGTGATTACATGCAATTGTTTAGGGGCAAAATATGACAGGAAAACTTTTGTTTGCATAAATTTGATATTTTTTGACCTCTGAATAATATATATTATATATACACATATATATTAGTTATAGAGAAAATTAAATTAGAAAAATTAAACTTCTCGAGTTGAAAATAGGTTAAAACAAATAATCCGAACTCTATATTAAATTGTTCACAGCCAAAGAATTTCATTTAAAGAATTCAAAACCCCAGTGTTTTAATTGTGAATATGTAATATGAGCTATTCTGAGGCAAAAAGAACCACACAAAAAAGCTGTGTTGTCCTCAGCATTATATTATTTGCTGTATACCTGACATTGATATTTTCAAATGAGTTTGAATGGTATGTATTTTAAAACAAATAATCATTTTAAAATAAGCATCTTATTTTAATATTTTAAATCATGAATATGGGTTTCATTTTATTTATTTATTTATTTATTTATTTATTTATTTATCATGGTACTGGGAATTGAGCCCCAGGCCTTCACACATAGCTACATTCTCAGCCCCTAAGTATTTTTAATTTAGAGATGAGTCTCACCAAGTTGTTCAGTTGCCCGAGCTGGGCTCCAGCTTGAGTTCTTCTTGCCTCACGCTCCCAAAGTCTTAGTATTATAGGCCTGCACTACCATGACTTTTCAAATACATATTTCAAAACCTAAAAGATCCTGGAAACAATGTAATCTGAATGAAAATGAACATCCCTTGCGCCAGGTACGGCTCCACTACACTTTCACAAAAACAGAAACTGAGGTTTTTTTGGACCTGGAAGCAAAAAATGAGAAAGCTGCACCTAGGGCTTACTTATTGTCTGAGAAAATGAGGGCATACGCAAAGACTCAGACCCGAGAGCCAAAGCCCAGGGTGCCACCGACCAAGGCTGTGAGCGTTTGATCCCCAGAGAAGAATAATGAGTTTTGCTGAAGCAAACAGACTAAATTCACTGAAAAGTCAACGAGCCTGTCTTATTTTAAAAAGAAAATAAAAAACAAAAACAAAAACAAAAACAACTCACTTGTCACCATCCCAGTAGATACTAAGGCAACTCTTCTCTTTCGAACTTGGGAGCATGCATACTATTCTTCTGTCAGAAATGAGGCTCCGGGTAACAAATGATGAGTAAAATTTTTTCTTTGCTGAGGAAATCAGCTGCCAAATGAAAGAACATTGGTGAGATTTTCAAAACACATTTGAAAACTCTAACTGCCTCAAGCAAAGATTATTGGCATCAAAATCAATAGGTGAATGGTGTGTAATGCTACATAGATTACTTGTTGGTTCCAATAAAAAGTATAGTTCTGCATAACAAGACTGAATTGCCATTATCTTTATTACTTACCAATAATGAGGAGTTCATCAATATTATCTCTCTTCCTATGGAATGCAAAATTCTTTGTATCTAAAATAAGCC
>PVKB01008850.1:0-12499 GCA_004027205.1 Ctenodactylus gundi | reverse complement strand
GCTCGCACCCCCTGGCGCTCTCTCACACACACTGACCCACAGGGCACAGCTCCCCCGCCTGGCAGGTGGCTTTATGCGGCTCCGCAGAATTTACTGTATCCCCTACCACGTGGGAGAGCCAGTCCCGTGGCAGATTCCTCCCATGGGCAGTCACAAGTGACTTGGGCGGAAGAGCAGGGGTTGGGTGTACTGCGTTGGGCCCCAAGTGCGGGTCCGTTGTGGCCTCAGTGGCTGCGCCTGGTACCTCTCCCCTGAACCCTGGACCCGGACCTGGTGAAGGAAACAGGTGGAGAAGGAATTGGACCCTCTCAGGTCCCCCAAGAGGAAGTGCCCAGGAGCACCCACGTGTCAGTAGACACTGAGTCTAGGCTGGGGGCTCAGCCTCAAGGCCCCTAGTCCCAAATTGCATCCTGTCAGGCCTGGTGGCACAGGCCTCTAATCCCAGCACTCCGGGAGGCTGAGGAAGGAGGGTCACGAGCAGAAGCCCAACTTGGGCAACTTACAGCTTGGTGAGACTTCATCTCCAGAATCAAAATTAAAAATGGGCTGGAGGATATGGCTCCGTGTGAAGAGACTGGGCTCGAGCCCCATACCACACACACACACACACACACACACACACACACACACACACACACACTTTCACATTTCTTGAGGGAATCCTCCCTCCCTCCTGGGGACCCCTACATCGAGCAGCCCTCAGCCCAGATCCCACAGCGCCGCCGTCTCCGGAGGTGCAGCTCTGAGAACGCTCGTTGCAGGGTCCTCTGCCACCTGCCTCACCATCTGACTTTGCTTCCTTTGATACTGGAGATCCAACCCGGGGCCTACCACAGCTCTAGTCCTTTTTTTTTTTTTTTTTTTGATTTGAAGGCACGGTGGTCTCCCTGAGTCACTGGGTTGCTCAGGCTGGACCTGAACTAGTGATGCCCCCTCCTCAGTCTCCCAGTGTTGGGATTACTGGCCTGACTCCACCTCATGATGTGTGTGTGTGTGTGTGTGTGTGCGTGCGTGTGTGTGTGTGCATGTGTGCAGTATGTGTAGGACGACAGGTCTCGCTCTGTAGTCCAGAATGGTTCTGACCAGCCTGGAGTGCATGGCAATCTTCCTGGCTCAGCTCCCAGCATTCTGGAATCACAGGCATGTACTACCATACCTGGCTAGTTTTCATGTGAAGCGAAGGAATCGAACCCAGGGCCTTGCAGATGCTAGATAAGTGCTCAAACCACTGGGCTATGACTCCAGCCCCCTCATCATGTTTCAAATTGACATTTTAAGAGACTGAGCAAAAGTTCCTGCTGTGACTTCTCTGCTGCTCTCGGGCAGGGCCTGTGGGTAGATCCTCTCTATACAGGACAACATTTCAAAATTGCCCTGTGGCCCCTGGCTGGCCGGTGTGGACACCCCTTCCCGCAGCACTGCTTGTATCAGCAAAAGATACAGACAACTTTACGTCCATCTGGCTAATTGAAGTGTGGCTCTCCTTTGGACCACCGCGCAGCAGTATCCGTTGCTGAGTGCCCTTGAACTACAGGAAAAAAAAAAAAACAAACAAAAACTGAACCCCAGAAAAGCAAAGTTATTTGCCTTACACCAATTGTTGGTTTTTCCACCAAAATTTAGTGTATAATTTTTTTTGTCTTTAACACTTAATAGATTCTAAATGCAAATCATCTATAATGAAAAGAACAAAGACAGATTCATTTTTGTTGCAAATTAATGGTTAAAAGTTAAACATAATGATCTCTCTTACTTACAGTTACATCGCATTTTTTTAACCAAACAGAAATTCCTATAGGAAACCTATGCTCACTAAGGGAACAAATCTCTGGGAAAGACAGTTTATTTCATAGTGAGGTCCACTACTCAGAACTGCCCTTTTGGCTTCATCTAGCTAATTACTTTTTGATTCAGTAACGACCACAACCATTGGCACTTCCAGCCACAAAGCCACGCGGAATTCTGTTCTATCTCTCGAACAGACAGTATCAATTACTTCACCCCCTGGTTGTCTTCGAGGAGGCAGAGCTTCCCTCCAGGCCTACTGCAGTTTGCACAGGGGATCAACAGCTCAGACTTGCGTGCTTTGCTCATGACCGCTTCCCAAAAATCAGTAAATATTACTCCCCTTTAAAACAGAATGGAAGTTGTCTCATGGGAACACACATGGACCTCAAACATTCTATTTATAAATAACACAATATGTGGTTTTCATTCAAAATTTTAGGCCTTTCTTCCAATGCTTGCATACAGTCAGTTCAGCCCAGTATTTTAGTAAATACCATATTATCATTTTCCCCATTCAGAATCCTACTGAGGCTTCTTATTGAGGACACAGGAGGAAAACCTAATTATCACTGCCTCAGTGCATCTAAATTTATTTCATTAACAAAATCAACAGAGTAGGGACCAGAAGCTGTCACAGGCAGACGGACGCGGAGTATAAACTGCTCTTTCCTCCACTCCTCCCCGCGCCCACCCCTCAAAGTTCCACAGCTGGAAATCATCCTAACTTTTTTTTTTTTTTAGCCAGGATATACTAAAATTAGATGGGAACAAAGGCTTGACATTTTCGTATCAGCAGAGAGTTAGGAGGCAAACGTGAACTGGCAGCACCCTCACTCCTCTCCACCTGGCCTGGTCCTCATGAGTCCCCCTCTCTGACACAGTGACATAGGCCAGAGCGGGGGCAGTGCCGACCAACCAGACACCATTTCTGTTTTGCTATTATCCCTGGTGACAAACTGCTGTACCTGAAAGTCAGTGGAAAGTGACCTAGTTCATAGTCTCCATAGCTCAAGAGAGCATTTTCACATTTCTTTCTAAGCTGTTCTGATGTTACCCAGGATATGCTAATTGCTGGGTCATGTGTGAATGTTTATGTATGTGGAAAATGCACATATTAGATTCATTTTTCTTAAGAAAGCTTCAGCATGCAAGATAAAGATCCTTCACTGTGATACTTACTATTTGCAGCTGCAGTAATAATGCATATAAAATATAACAGGGCAAAATTCAAAACAAGAAAATTGTTCCTTCTGAAAAATGTAATTTTGGTTTCTTATATCTTCTTCTAATAAGCCAGGCTTTAAGACATATCTGGTCACTTGGTTATGTCCTTCTTACAGTAGTGTCAGCATTACAAGAGTACTTTCTTCCAGGCTATACATCCCAGTTTTTGAAGTTCCATTCCATAAAAGCAACATTCTAATACATTTGTGTCTTGGGAATTATCCCTGTATCTCAAAAATTTGATTTCCCTGGTCCTAAACTACAGGTCTACACAGTGACAGCTCAAAATTCAGCGACAGAAGCTCTTTTAATGATTAGTCTAATGCACTATGTTATAAACATTTTTAAAACTCAGTACGTACTGATTCAATCTCTCTTTTTTTCTGGTTACTGGAGCCCATCTTGACATCTAAGCTGGAAATGAATGATCTTTCAACAACACTCCAGGGATTTTGCTAAGGTCATATTCAATCATTCATTAGGCTTCTTACCCATCGCTTTTCAGAGTTCCATTGTAAAGCTGGTTTTATTCAGCAGTAATGTAGCCTGTGAGCTTGGGTATTTGCCTGCTTAATGTTGAGTTTCATTTCTATGCCCTTAACATAGGAATCCATCAACTGACCAAAGAATTTCAAACTATTCTTTCACTTTTCTAATAAACTGCATGGTGTGTATGAACAATAAATTAGTATTAATTTTCTTCCATTAACTGTTAAAACACATGCCCTCCACTCCCCCTTCTGAGAATATCTGTTTGCTGCCTACCCGTCCCCCCAAAAAAGATAACAATTTCCTAATTTTTTTTCTCACTATGCAAGTGTCTTTCAACCGAGTATGTTCCTTGCTTCCCACAATAGAGCTCTACGTTATGGCAGTTTTCTTCCAGTAAAATATACTGGATATGACTCCTTTCAGAGACCAGGCACACGCCCCTACAATTAGCTCATGAGGTTCCCACTGTGGAATACAGACACTTGGTCTCTTGCTCTCAAAGCACAGGGCTGTCTCTGGAGCACATAAGACTCTAGCTCACAGAGCCAAAAACAGGAAATCAAAACCCAAGGCCCACCCCTGGAGACAAGCTGCTTGTTCACATTTGTACACATTTTAACTGTAGGCCACCAGAGAGAAACAGAGACAGGTATACAAAACGCACACAGATAAACACAATCTATAAAACAAAACTATTTAAGAAACCATAAAGTACTCATATAAGCAAGTATGCTTTATTTCTTTGACTATTAATTTAAGGAAAAGTATTTCAAGGTCACATAAAACTTTATTACTATTATAGTTTTTTTCTTTCTCTCTCTTTTTTTTTGTGACAGGGTCCAGGCTGGTCCCAAACTTACGATGTAATCTAGGCTAGCCTCGAGCATATGGCAATCCTTCTGGCTCAGCCTCCTGTGTGCTGGGATTACAGGTATGCACCACCATACCTGACATATGGGGTGCTGGGGGAATCAAACCCAAGACTTGAACCACTGAGCTACACCCTCCGCCCCACTAATGTACGTTTTCTCAAAGGTTAGGGTTTCTACTGTACTCTGGGTGAATATGACATGAGGTCAACATGCTGTCTGCATTACAGTAGTCTAGAAACTTAAAATAGATGGCAAGTGAATTGAAACATATTATTCATAAAACACTAAGTTTTTTATATATATTTAGTACCTTCTTCCCTCAAGCCAAACAAAGACTACATGCATATCACAGATGAAGAAAAAGGGAAAGCTCATTACTATTACAATGTGGAAAAACTCAAAGTGTGTACTTACCTTAAAATGCCTTTAGTCAAGCTGCTAAGAACATTGTTGAGTTTGAGCCACACATATATACGCCAGTCCCAAAAAGCAGCTCTAATTTCTGCACCTGGCTTACTACAAAGTGTTCTGAAAACTGCCTGTGTTTTAATTGGTAGAACCCACCCGTGAGGCCTCAATCCCCTTTGGACTTGTGGCCCGTTGTGTAGCAGTAAGGACACCATGAAAAGCAACAATTCTGAGCAGGCTCCACAGAGAGATCTCGTCTGCATTTCAAACAAGTTTCCTCAAAATAAGTGTCTTTTGATTAAATAAGGTTACAATTCCAACTTCTTATCCACAGAAAGCAGCAGTCACTACATAACTTACTGTTCCTTTTTATAACTGTATAATTTCATTCACAGTCACCAAAATAGTCATAAGACCTAACAATACTAAGTTTAATAATAACACATTTATGTTTTATTTCATGAACTTGGCAACATTTGATGACCTAGTTTCTAACAGCCTGGTATTATGTGAAAATATTAGTTTCTTGTTAGCGTTTTTTGGACCTTCCCTTTGTTCTGATTTCAACCCATAAGAGACTGTCTTATGCCCATGATTAAATTCATAAGAATGACAATTCCTTTTTTCTTAACCTTATCAACAGCCCCATGAATCAAAAAAGAAAAGAAAGCTTTCACCTTTGCAAATGGGGCAAATGTGTCGTACAGTTCACAGTTTGTTCTCCTTTTTCTGGTAATTTCTAATTACTTTCTGGCCTGACCTTATTGACTGGTGCTTGCCTTGGCTATCTGGCTGCTCCTCCTCCACTTGTGTGCTGGTCACATTCTGTATTGAGGCTGTTGGACCTTCCCACCAGAATGTGCATGCACTGATCCTTCGGCCCCAGCCACTCACATAAGGAAAATTATGTGGGATCCCAGCAAGTTCACTGTTTCCATAAACCTTCCCTTGGGGCTTCCACTCACCTTAAAGTTTTAAAGTTTAGTAAAAGATGATTTCAAAGAGAAACAGATTTGATTCCCCAGCACCACAAAAGCCAGGCATGGTGGTGCATATCTGTAATCTCAGCACTCCAGAGGGTGAGGCAGGTGGATTGCCCTGAGTCCAAGGCCAGCCTGGGCTCCATAGTGAGTTCAGGACCAGCCTGGGCTACAGAGCGAGACCCTGTCTCAAAAAACAAAGTTTTAGATTTATTATGTGTGTTATCTATGAATATATGATCATCCTAGAGTAGCATCATAAAGATTTTTATGATGCATAGACACAGTATAATATAGATATTTGTAGTAATAATGTTATGTTTATTATTATTAGTGTATGGTATATTGCTAGTGTATTGTCATATACTAGATTCTTAGCATATAGCATCATTGGTATGTTCATCTGGGAGCATTGTATATACCAACTGCAGCCTGATCCTTTTGCCCTTCCTGTACCCCTCATTGCCCTTCTAACTTCTCTACCCCAAATTCCATTTCCACTGCCACGGAACCTACCTCTCTGTGGCCTATCCACCTTTTATTTTACTCTTTAGATCATTTATATGGTTGGTTTCTAATATAAAAGAAAATGTTTGAATGTCTAACTTTGTGTCTGGTTTATTTTTCTTAGCAATAGGATCTCCAAATGCATTCCTTTTTCTATAACTGACTCAAATTCAACCTTTTTATGGCTGTAGTACTTGATTATGTATTTATACTACATTTAAAAATATATATTTATCTTTTGATGAGCAAATAGGC
Source organism: Ctenodactylus gundi (assembly GCA_004027205.1). Lineage (NCBI taxonomy): Eukaryota > Metazoa > Chordata > Mammalia > Rodentia > Ctenodactylidae > Ctenodactylus > Ctenodactylus gundi. Next base: position 5,973 of record PVKB01008850.1, on the reverse strand, counting down.
TGCCTCCAAGATTTAGCTTTTATGGGTAGTGCTGCTGGGACTGGGCCATAGTTCAGTCATTAAAGTGCTTGCCTAGGAAGTGAGAGGCCCCAGGCTCAATTCTCCAGCATTACACAATAGCTGAGCATGATGGTACATGCCTATAATCCCAGCCCTGGGGAATCCTAAGCAAGAATTTCTGTGAGTTCAAGGCCAGCCTGTCTTGATAGTGAGTTCAGGACCCACTTGACCTACAGAGTCAGACCCTATAGAAAAAAAAAAAAGAGTTGTATAACTCTTTGAGACCATATTCAGTAGAGGCATAACTAGGTCAAATGGAATTTCTATTTTTAGTTTTTTAAAGACTATCCATACTGATTTTCCATATTGATGGTAGTACTTTATACCCTCACCAACACCATAAAGGATTTCTTTGGCCTTCCAACCTTACTAGTATTTGTTGTGTTTTGAATTCTTGGTAACAGTCTTTCTTCATAAAGCCTGCTGTATTTGGAAGTAGTGGAATAACTGTGGAGCAGTGTGATTTTGGGAAGGTAGAGCCTGGCTGGAGGGGCAGATGCTTGGAGTTTGACCTAAAAAGACTGTGTCAACTTATTGAGACTGGTGAGTATCCAGGGTAGAACTTTTGGCTGTTTGTTAATGACTTGTGGGCCAAGAAGTGAGGGAGATGCATCCCCCATGGGTGTGTGTGTCGGGGTCCAACTGACATTTTGAACTAAGTAAAGGAAAGAATTAGCTTCTTCCTGGGAAAGCTATAGCCTGGCGTGAGTCTCCAGACTCATTTGGTTCCTGCTTCACTTGGATTTCTGTCTGCAATGCTGTGGACAGCTCTCCAGTTTCTACCACATGCTTCTGTATAGGACCTTCTGAAACTAAGAGCTAAAATAAATATTTCCTTCCTTAAATTGTGGATATTGAGTATTCTGTCACAGCTGGTAAACTAAATACTAAATCTTTTCACTGTATCCAAAATTTTTACAGTTTTGTTGTGAATGCATAAGAATTTGTAAATGTGGTACTAAAATAACATTCTTAGAATTAGCAAATTACATGCCAAAGGTTACATGTGAAATAGTTATTCACACTGATGTACATGAAGCAGAGGACTTGCATTTGCTTAACATAGCCTTCTGACAAAACTAACCTTGATTCTCAGAAATTTCAGCTTTTTAAAATTTGATTTGGTCACTATGTTTCTTAGTTCAAATCTACTGAAAAGACTGAATTTGCCTTGCTTTTAGTAGCTTACTTACATCTTGTAAGTCTTAACTATTGTTTGTTAAAATTCTAATATTTTAGAGTGTTGACTATACCTTCTTGCAAATTTTGAAACTATTATATTTCAAAGTTCTAATGTTTTATGGTACTGACTACAGAATAAATAGTACTAGTCTTGACAATGGAATCTACATAATCTTAAGAGTCTAAGATCCTAGGCCACTCTTCTAAACCCCTCATATTGCTCAAATTTGGCAAGAAATGTTTTTTTGACACTGAATCCAATCATATGTTGTATTCCTTCACACATAGGACATATTCTCACTGACTATTACTGGGCAAAGCTACCTCAGCACTGAGAAGCAATGCCTTACCAGTTAATTAGCCAGAAAAGAGAAAACCCTTCACTGGAGGAATGGCACAATGGTTAAAGCACTTGCCTAGCAATTGAAAGGCCTTGAATTCGATTCCCCAGCACTATATAAAGCCGGGTGTGGTGCCACATGCCTGTGTTCTCAGTACTCGAGAGGCTAAGGCAGGAGGATTGCTCTGAGTCCAAGGCTAGTCTGGACTACATAGTAGGTTCAAGACCAGCCTGGGCTACAGAGTGAGACCCTGTCTCACAGAGAGAGAGAGAGAGAGAGAGAGAGAGAGAGAGAGAGAACTCATTTGGAGGCACAGGGGACTTATAAGCATCAAAGAGTCACTTGTATATAAACCTTACCAGAAATAAACAGAACTATAAAGGTTATGAAAGAAGGTTCTTATGCATAATTGATTGCCTAAAAGCAAAAAGCCCTTCCAGCCCACCTCCTGACTTTCACTCTCTTTTGTATTTAACCTCACAGTCTTTAGCGATACCCTTTCAGGCTCAGGTGTCCAGCTTCTCTGTGTATGCTCCTCTGACTGCCTTTGATGGAATCTACATTCCCATCGAACTTTAGAGTGCCAGCCAGATGATGTGACACCTCAAGGACCTCAGGATCGAAGTCATCACTAAAGCAAGTGGGGAATTATAACTGGCATGTAAAACTAGACCTTTAAAGCTTACACTTTTTTCCTTTAGAGTAGTAGCTTCTCCAAAGTACCCCAGGCCTAGATTATAAGCCTCCACCCTCACCTCTGTTCAGCCAGGATGAATGGGCAGAATATGCAAATGATGCATCTGGAGGCCAAAGTCAAGTTTCATTGCCACATGCAAGCAGGGAAACCTTGGGGTTCAAGAAGAGACAAAATAAGCCTGGATATGTGAATCATCTAATTGTACTCCCTTCCCCATAGACCCTCACTGTAACAGACCCTATGACACTTGATTTGGATGATAAGGCCCCTTCATCTCCTCAGAGTTAAATGTGAATAATTTTTTTCATTTTTACCAAAATAAATGGCCTTCTTTGTCAGGTGTGAGCAGATAAACATGAGCCTATAGACCTAAGTGGCCAGTAATACTGGTGTTACTTTGTGGCCTCCATAGATCACTCTGTTCCCGCTGTAAATCTGTGGCAGGAGTCCCAGCCTTTTTTTGGCTCCAAAGTCCAGTTTCATAGAAGATAATTTTTCCATAGAGAGTGGGATGGACAGGATGTTTTCAGGATGAGTCAAGCACATTACATTTATTGTACACTTTATATTATTACATTATAATCTATAATGAAATAGTTATATAACTCATCATAATGCAGAATTACAATTAAAACATAATGACTCACTTGCCACTCTAAAGACTGATACTAGACAAAATGGGCAGTTCGTCGCCTACCACTCACTATGGGGTTGATATTGTGAGATTCCTGTGCTGTAACTCCTGTACTGAATCCAGCCATTCCCACACACAAGAGCTTGGCTTTCTCTGTATGACCCTGGCCTAAAGAGAGCTACTCTCTCATTTCTTCCTGGTCACTGTAACCAGGATTCTCTGGTCCCAACATAACAACTTTGCAGGTCCTGGCAGTTGGCAAACTGATGATGACAATCCTAACTCCCACAGAGTACCAGTCTCCCTTAACCCACAGCCCACCTGCCTGCTCTCCCAAACCATCAGGCAACTCCACTTCGTCCTCTTCTGTCCAATCCTCAACCCACATCTAAGTTAAGCCACTCAATCTCCGACTCTCATGCTGACTAATCCACCCACACAACATGCTATGACTTGGATCTAGAGTGTCTCCCAGAAGACTCATGTACCTATGGATACTCTACTTTTGGGAAGTGGGGCCTGGCCTCAAGAGGCTTGCCTTGGAGGGGTGTGTGCTGGTTATACCTTTCCTCCCAGACTTGGCTCTGCCCTGCCATGCTGTGAGGTCTTTTTTTTTTTCACCAGCTCCAACCACTGCCAGCCACCCATAAATAAACTGAGGCCTTCTGAAACTATAAGCTAAAAATAAATCTTTTCTCCCTAAAGTTGTGGATATTGGGTATTCTGAACCAGCAATGAGAAAGTAACTAACAAAGTCACACTACATAAAAGCTCTGTTCACCCATAATCACTCACTCTCTTCATTCTCTTTTATGTCCTTTTTTATCTTTCGTATATAATTCGTATCCCTTTTATTTCCTCTGCCTCATCTCTAGACTTGCAGGCCAGGTGTGGGATCACATGGGCTTAGCTTATGCCTGGAGCAGCCACCTGACATAGGATCATGGGAGCAATGAATTTTCACACTCTCTTGCTGCTGGTTATATTTTTGGTTCTGCGGGAGACCTTCTTTGACCAAAAAGTCCTAAGAGTCTGCAGGTGATTGATTATGGTCTCTGTACAGTCAAACCTCCCTGCTAATGTTAATCATTATTTGCAGCCATCACCCCCCGCCCTATCCAGCACTAGCACTACTACCTTAGTTCCACCTCTGATTATCAGGCACTAGATTCTCATAAAGGATACATAACCTAGATCCCTCACCTATTCAGTTCCCAGAAAGGTTCATGCTCCTATAAGAATCGAATGCAGAGCTCAGGTAGTAACATGAACCATGAGCGGCAGCTATAAATACAGATGAAACTTCACATGCTAGCCCACTGCCCAACTCTGGCTACAACACAAAGTGGTGCCAGTCCATGTGGCCCAAGGCGGGGAACTCCTATTCTAAAGTTTACCCTGTGTGCTCCTGCAGTTAATCTGTGAACTCCCAAGGTTACTCTACAGGCTTCGGTCATTACTCTGTGGGTCTCTGGGGTTACTCTTGGACTTTTCAGGTTACCCTATGGGATCCTGCTGTTGCTCTGTAGGTGCTTAAGTTCACTCTGTAGACTCTTGAGGTTGCTATGCAGGCGCTGATGGTTATTCTGTCTCACTCTGTGGGTACCACATGTTACTCTGTGGGTTTCGGCTATTACTCAATGGGCTCTTGTCACTACTTTCTGAGTTCCTGCAATTACTTTTCCTCCTCTCAATACAGCCAGTAAATTCCTTCATAAAAAATTATGCTAATTATAGCAAATAAGGTTAAAATACAAATGGTTCCCTGATTTATGACATTTCAATTTTAATATAGTGCAAAAGTGTGTAACCATTCTGTTTTTCACCCAACACACTATCCAACCAATTATGAGATATTCAAAACTTTATTATAAAACAGGCTTTGTGTTAGATATTTTGTCCAGTTGTAGGTCATGTAAACTGAGCATGTTCAAGGTGAACTAGCCTAAGCTGTAATATTTGGCAGGTTCAGTATATTAAATGCCTCATTGATTTACCTTTCCAACTTCCTGGATTTATCAGAAAAAAAAAATACCATAATAGGTTAGAGAGCACCTGTATCACAGTCCATTTGTAGTGGTAGGATCTTGGCTTAGAATATTAAAAACACCATGACTCAATAGTCAGAATTATAGATTACTTGCAAATACACCTTCACAAGTCAAATACACACACACACACACACACACACACACACGACTTATTTAGGAAGGTGGAGAAAAAAGCAGGTGCCTGAACTCGGATGTGCGAGCAACATCGTCTCCTCACTCTTCAAAATAAACAGTTTTACATTTTTTTGAAAACTTGTATGTATCCAAGAAACAGAGTAAGTGTATCAGGAGTAACTGACCAAAAATTTTTTTTCAAAATATGAATAGCTACTTTCCTGCAGTGTGTTCCCATATTTAAAAAATTCATTGTAAAGGGGAAATAATAAAAACCGAACATGTGTATTTGCTTACTTAACAGTAGATACCGTCCAAATATTTTGCATGTCAACTTACATAAGCTTAGGAACAATAGGCGAGTAAGAACTTCTCTGGCCCTTCCGTGTTAGGGGCGTAGGGTTGCGCGCACTTACGTCCACCGGACTTCAGGGGTCTTCCCTCCCCAGCTTCCCCGCCTTCAGGGCCCCACACTGGGAACATCCCAGTGGGGGAGGAGACCCTCCAGGGCACCCCAGTCCTCTAAAAATGTGCGAACAACAATCTAAAACGTCGGGAAGCAGAAAGCCTACCCCTGCAGCTCTGCACATAGACATCGGCTGGCGGGAGATGGCGCGCATCGTAAGGTGGGGATCTACGCAAACCTGCCGGTCACAAGCCTTCCACCTGGCTTCTCCAAGTGCCCAGGACGCCCGGGTGCCATCCGGGGCATGGAAGAGGGTGTCAAGTCCAGAACGCCCACTGCGCACGCAAGCGCAGAAGCCGAGGAGACCGTAGCAAAACACCTCGCGGCGCCGTGTCGGCCAATCAGTGAGGTCGGGGGCGGGGCTTCCGGGTGGCGGCCAACTAGCGACTTCCGGCAACATCCAGACGCCACAACGCTGGGCGCAAGGG
>PVKB01008849.1:0-12526 GCA_004027205.1 Ctenodactylus gundi | reverse complement strand
GAGGACAGGAGCCTGGGCCCTCCCTTGGGGACACAGGGCCAGAGAAGGTCTCCCGTGCAGCTTTAAGGAAACCTAGTGCTGTCTGTCTGTGTGTTCCGCAGAAGAGACACAACTTCGTGTTTCCTCTTGGTCCTCCGCCTGGTCCCAAGGTCTTCAGCACGCGCCCAGGCACATCTCATATTCCTATTTAGTAAAGAAGGTTTCATACATATTTGGTGACCTTCATTTTGTACATGTTTGTATGAAAGTGTTTTTATTTACTCTTTTACTTTTAAAAATGAGATAATTCACACATTGTATCAAGATATTGTAAATGTCTCACAAATGCAGTTTCATGCACATTTAAAATCAAATGCTCCTGTAGAATATTTTGATTTTGTAGATTTTTTTTTACTCCTGCCTTCCCAGTGCATAACCACTCCTATGATCTATCAAGCTAGTGCTCGTAATATCTGCCAAAAGAGTTTGGGTTCACTAAACTTGAAAGTGGAACAAATGAAACTGAGCATCTGTGGCTTTAAATCTCTCCCTATTAATATTGGAGGGTTTTCATTTTTTCCCTATGGATCCAAGCAACTGTCTGTGTCACTTCCTGTGATGCTGCAGGGTTTCTCAGGGATTTCTCACGTCACATGTCTACACGTTTTTCCTCACTGGTGCTTGTCAAATGGATGTGCTCACTTGACTTCTTTTGGAAGTATAACATCACTAAACGCAGAGTGCATCCATAGTGGACTCTTAAATAACTCAACACTTGCCTCTTTCATTCCACTAACTTCTGACCTCCACTGGTCACGACGAAGAGCCAACCTGTTTGTCACTGGCCCCTCTTTGCACGGAAGTTTGTTTTCTGAATCACTTCATCTTTGACATTGTATTTCAGCATTTTAAATCTACTATGCACTTATGAAACCTGTTTTCTTCACATGAATGTGTTTTACTTACTCTCTTTTATCTGTGCACCTATGTATTTCAATACATACAAAAGATTCGCGGTTACATTTGTAAACACTACTTTCAACTCCCTTTGCCTCTGTGGATCCCGTTCCCATTGGGTAGAATTCACACTGACACACAATGTCCTTCTATGCTTTATTCATTATTCTTTAATCTTTCTTTCCTAACACAGTTTATATTGATCTGCAAGTCCATTTTTTATGCCATTGTCAATTGCTGTTACAGTTACTTAGCTAAATTTTCAACTCGGTTATTGTACTTTTCAGTTCTGGAGTTCTCTCGCTTGCTCTTTTTCCACAACTTCCATTTCTCTACCAAATTCTTTGCAGGTTGAAGTTGTTTTTTTTATTTCATATTCTACTTTCTGTCTTTGATTACAACTCCCAGAGTATAAAAACATCCTCTTGAACAAATACAGAAGAAAATTTCTTTGGAGTGTATTTCTTATTTTGTTACTGTCTCTGCTCTTTTAAAAATTCTTTTTTTTTCAGTCTTTAGCTGTGCTCTCTAGGAGCCGCTTCTGTGTCCACACGGCATAGCAGGTGCCTGTGACAAGGCAGTGCCGCTCAAACATCGCGAGATCATGACGCTTCCCCCAGTTCATCTCTGTGTGGGTGCAAGTGGCGTGGATAATACAGCTTGGTCTTTGTCACTCACAAGAGTAACAACTTAGTCACAAAACTTTCTAATCTCTACTATTGTTTCTAGAGTCTGAACATTGCAGTTGACAGTCTCTTGGACTTTATATCTGGGTTTTTGTTGTTGCATTGGTTATTAGTCATTGCAGAAATGATTCAGGAGCTCTTCCATCTGCCATCCCTGGAACTGCCACACAAACAAAGTTTGAGTGGATGAAGGAGCCATTGTGCACAGTGGGTGTGCAACAACACAAGTGCATTCTCAGTAGAAATGTGGGTGCCTTGACCCACATTAAGGACAAGTATAGTTAAATATAGAAACCTATTTTTTGAATTTCTTATTCTCAGAAGCATGTGCTAGTCATTTTCAAGATGCATTATTTACATTACAGGACTCGTTAAACAATTATACCATTAATACACATTAATTAAGCATATGTGTGTGTTTGCATGTGTTATGTGCACACATGTTTCAGGGAATTGAACACCATCAGCTGCCAGCCCCACTTTATGAGATGGGTTGCCCTTATTCATTAAGTTCACCAGGATGGGCTCAAACATGTAATTCTCCTACCTCAGCCTCCCAAGGTGCTAGGATCATAGATGGACACCACCATACATGGCTTGTGAATATATTCTACACAGTTGAAGACAGGACTGGCATTCATAGGTTTGCAAGCGTCTTATTTACCAAGGCACAGAAGAGCCAGGAACACAGAGCAATGATGCCCACTTTCATGCTTGCCTTATCCCTTTTAGCCTCTTCAACATCTCTTTACCAGTCGTGTGGAAAAGAAACTCTCTTCCTTCCCCTGGGGGCATTGGGCAGAGAGGAGGAGGAAGTGAGCTGAGCAGGCAGGTGCTGCTTGTGGTCCAGCAGGTGGACATCTGGAGATGCTGCTTATCGATAAAGAAATCTAAGTTTAGAGTTCAGCTTTGCTACAACTACTCATTGAAAGTGATACAAACTGTCCCTTCATGTCTGAGCCCATCTTTTCTCTTCAGTTAAGGATTTATAACATGGTCTCACTGATGCTGTTGACTGTTGTACTTGTTTTAAATTCAAATTTATTGATATGTATACGTGCAAAATTTAAGGTTTACAATGGAGTTGAGCATTCCGTGCACATACATATCTTGTCCAGGTGATAAGGGCTTTCCCACTCTCTTTTTGTCCCTTCCTCTCCCCTCCCCTCCCACCCTCTTCTCCCACTCTAACCCCATTTCACTTTGTTTTTCATTTTAATTCCATAAGATTTGTGATCTGGGACTCTCATATCAGAGAGACCATTTGATGTTTCACCTTCTGCTTCTGACTCACTTCACTAAGCATGATGGTCTCAAGTTTCTTTCATTTGTCTGTAAAGGCCTCCATGCTGTTGGACTTTATTGATGCATATCAGTGCTGGAGAGGCTGCGGGAGGAAGGAACACTCCTGCACTGCTGGTGGGAATGTAAATTCATACAACCACTCTGCAAAGCAGTATGGAGATCTCTCAAAAGACTACAAATAAATATCCCCTTCGATCCAGCGACACCGTCATGGGAATATATCCAAAAGTGGCCAAAACAACACATAGCAGAGATACATGTATGCCCATGTTCATAGCAGCACAACTAACAATAGCTAAAATATAGAAGTCACCAAAATACCCATTAACAGACCAGTGGATACACAAATTGGGGTATTTATACACAATGGAGTGTTGTGCTTTTTGAATAGATAGAGAAATGAGGCCTGGAAATGTTTGTTTATGCACTTGGTCAGTTGGGATTTTCTACTTGTTTGTCCAGTGATCTTTGCATATTTCTGGCTATTTCTTCCTTTCCTGCTGACACTAGACCTTTATGAAGATGTCTTGCTGTGATGCCTCCTTGCTAGTGGCCCTTACCTGCTCATATGCAAATATTCTTGGGCCTTGCCCTACAAGACACCATCCTGAGAGGCGTGGGGTAACAGAGATGCAGGTTATCACGCTTCCCTCTCATTATGTGACTTCCAGTGGAGTTGCTGAATGAGTGACCTTCTCCGAGACTTGGAAGTCAGAGGAGGGTGACTTAATCCTGCACATGTGCACCTGCAGGCCAATGTGAGGGCTGAAACGAGCACTCAGCAGTCACTGGGTGGGCAGCTCTGAGCAGCTGAGACTGTCGGCATCCCAGGCCTGCGCTCTGCGTGGTGTGAAGACCACAGGGTTGGGCCACACAAGCCTTCCACAGCGTGCGTGCTCTGGCTTCTGCGGTGGGGAGGAGGGCAGTCCAGCATCTCCCATTTCCCGTACCTACTTCTGTAACTACCATGTTGCCTGATACTTTGGAAGTTCCTGGAGGCTTGAGATAAAGCTGAAGTGTACAGCTCATGCCTAGCACGTGTCTGACATTGGGTCATCCTCAGGAATAGAAAATTTAAGCCAAAAAAAAAAAAAAAAAGGAATCTCGATGGAATTTAGAGTTTTCTTGGTACATTTTTTTCTGGCTTCTGAAAGGAAACAGTAGAATACTTTATTTCTACATGTGCATTAGTAGCTATTGTTGTGTTGATTTCACGTGTGTACCTTTGACTGCCACAATTCCAGTTTCTCATGGGCCATAGCTTAGGTTATCATTCCCATATGAGGTCAAAGCCCATGTCTTCCCCTATCTCTATGAATCACAAGGCTGTAACACACACCCACTGAGTGTCACGTTCTCTGACTGTCATGAATGAGAAGAGAACTTGCTGGGTCTATCCTTCTGGGGCAGCGGAGAAGCCACAGTCCACGTGCAGAGAAGTGTAGGTGGCCTGTCTTTCAAAATTACCCAGTGACCTTCAGGAGCCTAATATACATGTGAAAAGCACCCTGAGCAGATGAGGGCACAGGAAGAACAGCAGGGCAGCCCAGCCTCACACTTCTGCTTTATGGGAGGTTTATGTCATGGCTTGTATCACTGTGGAAGGGTAACTGTTACTCTGCTGACAGTAGTAAGTGGCAACATCTTCAGGCTCCAGGCTGCTGATGGTGAGAGTGAAATCTGTCCCAGACTGACTGCCACTGAACCTGGGTGGGATCCCGGACTGCAAGCTGGTTGCATATCTGATCAGGAGTTTGGGGGCTTTCCCTGGTTCCTGCTGGTACCAGTGTAAATCATTGCTAATACTCTGACTGGCACGGCAAGAGATGGTGACTCTGTCTCCTGGTGAGGCAGACAGGGAGGATGGAGTCTGGGTCAACTGGATGTCGCATCTGGCACCTGAAATTGGAAACACAAGAACAAATATCCACCTAATTAGTAATGTTGCAATCTTGCTTCCCAAACAACTGGTCAGGACACCCCACTGAGCTGAGTATACTCCCAGCACTGTCCTTCCTCACCTGAGACCCAGAGCAGCAGGAGCCCCAGGAGCTGAGCGGGGACCCTCATGTCCATGCTGTGTGTCCTAACTGGAACTGGCTCTTGCACAGGGCGTGACCAGCCTATTAAGATGCCCCAGGGCAGGTGGTTATGCTCTAGGGACATGCAAATCAGCAGTGCTTGGTTGAAGCTGGCACATTTCATTAACTCCTCACATGCTTTGTGTCCCCACAAATCCCAAACTGGACCAGAAAAACACACATTTGATTGCAAAACTCTTGTTGCTTCCTGTGGCTAAAATGACACAGTCATGTCTGCTCTTGTGTAACTTACACTTTGTGTTGTCTGCTTGTGTTTTTGTTCTTTTCCCCTCGCTTGGTGGTCCATAGTACGATTTGTGTAGGATGTCAGGGGTGGTATTTAATATAGGGCTTTGCTGTATAGCGCAAACTCCCTTGAAGAGGTGATTCTCTTGCCTCCATCTTCAGACTGCAAGGTTTCCAACCATGAGCCGTCTTGCCTGGCATGACCAGGATTGTTGTAGTTGTGTCTCTTTTGCCTCAGGTTGTCAGTTTAGGTTTGTGAAAATGGAACTACAGGTACCGTTGTATGCCTTGTGAAGTGAGGAAGTGGGATGTCTTCTTACAAAAATAGTCAGGAAGCTGGGTGTGGTGGTGCATACTTTTAATCTCAGAACTCTGGAGGCTGAGGCAGGCAGATCCCTGTGAGTTTGAGGCCAGCCTGGGCTATACAGTGAGTTCAGAACCAGCCTCCACTACAGTGTGAAACCTCATCTCAAAATCAGTTAATTAATTATTTACTTAATTAATAAAATGAAGCCAGTGGTTTGGGGAATAGAGGCTACGACTCTTTTTTATAGGGGGTTGGAGGGTATCTGGTAGCCGACCCCATAAATTAAAACCATAACCACAGGGCGGCAGTAACACATCACCTTTGAGGGGTGCTTGACAGGCTTTCGGGAAGCAGCTCCCCAGAGCAGAGGTCTGCCCCGAGGCTGAGGAGCCAGGGATGCCACCCAGAAGAAGGGAGGTCCAGTGTCTAGGTGACATTCACAGAGATGCAGATAGGGTCCCTAGATCACTAAGCTACAGAGAACAGCCATGACTGGGGTTTCATCACCAGGGTTTTTATCTCATCTATTGGTGGTTGATATAAGTGAGGATTCCCAGGACACGGAAAGCAAGGGTAGTTTGTGTGGCTACAAACCTGCTTCTCTGCGCAGTTGTTACAATCCTTGGATGTATAAATTTTGAGTTTTGTGCTAATCATTTAGCAACAAACTTGAGGTTTAGAAATAAACGCTTTGGCTGATCGGTATGCAGAGGTAACTGGCTCAACTGTACAGCTCTGTTAGCATTAAGTAGACTTCGATCTCCGGAGGGAATTAGTCAAGGAGCCACTTGGCCCAGGGACAGATGGATGCAGAGACTCCTGCTCCCACTGGAGCCCAGTGGAGGGCATTTCTGATGATAGGGGAGACTCTGTTCTTGGGTGAAGACTGAGATCCAGCCACCATGGCAGGGACCTTCCTCTGCCAACTTCCATGTGCTCCAGGGCAGATTCCTGGCTCCCAAGCACATGTTATTAAAGCCACTGCAGGTTTTTTTTTTTTTTTTTTTTGACTCACTGCACCTTGTTACCCACTTGAGAGTAAATTTTCAGTCAAGTTGCTGGCTCACAGGAAGCATGTGAATGAGGCTATAAACTTTTTTAGTACATGGCTCTCTGAAAACACTGAGAAAAACTGAATTGTTCATACGCAGGCTTCATAAACCCTCTAGATGTATTCTCCATATGCCTTTCCTTCTACCTGTGTTTTATCTTTTCACTTTCTTTAAAGTGCCCATTAGAGAACAAACATCCAATTTTGGGGGGGTTATCACCATCATTGTCACAGCTAAGGATGTGTTGCCTAACGCAAAATCACAAACCACGCCTGATTTTTAGGAGTTTTGCTATTTCAGCTCTCACCCTTAGTCTTAGTTACATTTTGTGTAAAGCTTTGTACACGGTATGTGGTAGGAGCCTAACTTCAATTTTGACACACAGATATCCGGAGTTCCACAACCTAATTGTCTTAAAGTCGACTCTTTATTTGTTGCACTGGCTTACCACAGCTGCCAGAAAACGTTTAACCACAAATGCAAGAGTTTTGGTTCTGCGATCTCATGCCCATTCAACTGGTAGAGGTGTCCACAAGTGTGTGACAAAGTACCTTTACGAGGATTTGTGTTTGAGACTTCTCATCAGGGCCCATGGGTGCAGTGCAGTGGCAGAGCCCTGCAGAGCATACAGCCCCCTAGGAGCTGATTCTAATTATCCTCACAAAAATATCAAAAAGGTTTAAAAAGCATAGCCCTCTAAATTTATTTAAAGAAACTTAAAGGTATTGAAATTCTTTACAGGTATTCTCGGTTCCTTATGGAATGAGTTTGACAGCCATAAAAATATCACCACATTGTTTATAGATTACATTGAATTCCATACAATTGGAAAAGTGTACATATTTTAATCGTCTTAAGGATTTAACTCTGCAAAGAATTTTTTCAATTTCTTTAACCTCCTCTAATTTCCTTCACGTTTGCTTTGTGGTATTCTGTGCATAGGCCCAAGACATTCAGTTTCATGGTCCTAACTGTACAGATGGGCTTATTTGTATAATACGTCGAGGAACAACAGTTAAAATTTGCCCAAAGTCTCATATCTTAGGGTAAGAGACCCAAGAGTAGAGACAATTCAGCTTTCACACCCCAAATCATTGCTCCGCATTTCGCGTCACCTTTCATCTCAGAATCTTTCAGTTTCTCAGAGATTAAGTAAAAGTATTTTCCTTGCAATTCCTGGATATCCTTGACCTAACTAGGCCCTAATTTGCAGACAAATATCAAGAATTTAAGGGAGCTCATTATAGAGAAAAAGAACTCAATTATAAAACGGGTAGATACCTGATCTGGTGTTAAATCTGTTTACATTGCAAAACAAAAATGACCTATGGAACTATATCAAGGTGTTCTTGGACAAAACATGAACAACATAACACGAACACAGAGAAAAGCTCCTATGGCGTGTAAATACATGAGAAAATACATAAAAGCACGGGTTATAAAGAATTTTTATGCCAGAGAACTAAACTCAGATGTTTACAAGAAAATGATCTCTGTGATTTAAAGTTTTCGGTGTTGTTTACTTTTCAAGAATTTTTTTTTCTTGGAGCCAGAATACGTTTGTTGAAACCACTTATGGTAAGTGAGAGCTTGTGGCTTCATATGCGCAGAAGCCAATAGAGTGTTGACGGAAGCAAAGAAGCTTCTTATGAGGCCAAATAGCAAGCATTCGTGATCAGTCAGCTCGGGTTCGCCTTCCCCAGCTGTTGGGAGCAGAGACCTGATGGCGATGAAGAGGGATGAAGCTGCTTGCTGGTTTGTGGGGAGAGACTTAGGAATGTCTCACAAAGGCCCACGTGACCAAATGGTGTCTCCACACTTCACATATTCTTTTAGTGGAGAAGCTATTATGTTCTGCATGAGATATTTCCAGCTTTTGAAGTCAAGCTGGCCTCTTCTGTGGATGCTCAGTCTGGAAAATTTGATCCAAACTGTCCTAAGGACATTCTGGAGGCTTTCCCTGAAAGGAAACATAAATATTTTGTTACATCAGGAATTAATGACCATATGGTCACTGACTTACAGTGGCTTTTGCTGAGTGATTAAAGAAATAGTAGAATTATGAATTGTGAAGGAAAAAAGAAAACACAAGCACTCAGATGTCCAGGCAGCTGGGACATCGGAGGCAGGGGAAGGTCCCAGAGGCACCGTGCCTGCTGGGCCTGCATACTCTGCACGGGACCTAACGGAGGGAGCAGGCTGACGTCCAGAACACGAATGCACCTGCCTCACGCAGCCCCTCCTTCCTTCAGTGCATTCCGACACAGCATGGACACACCCTGTCAGATGGCCATGGTGCCGACATTCGTATCAGAATAAGTGGGATGCTGGGTGAATACTGTGCCTGTGGGGCACAGAGCACCAAGCTAGACCAGGACATTGGATCTGCATCCAAGACCACCGTGGCAGGTGTTGGCTATGCTGTCAGAGGTCACAGATGTAACCTCTCACCAGAGAGTCACCAAGGGGACTGACGATGGCAGCACTGAGGGAGGACTCTGACGGTGTGTTTGTAGTTGCGGTACTGGGGTTGAACCCACACCCTTCACCCTGAGCACCATCCCCAGCCTTTTATCTTTTTTCTTTTCAGATGTATTCTACCTAAAGTGATGTTACCCATTAACATACCTATACTTTTCACTATCTTTCCTGCCCTACACATATTCCCTTTTGGAGCATCTGAAATGGCTTCTTTTTGGTTATGGATTCCACAAATTTCACCAGCTGAGACCCTCAGGCTTGGGTGACCTGCATCTGTGAAGGGCTCCCAGCAGGTGGAGGCCAGAGAAGGAGCAGCTGGGGCAGCCCAGACTCAGGCTTCTGCCTCCCTGGGAGGTTTATGTCACGGTTTGTGTCGCTGTGGGAGGGGTGCTGTAACCCTGCTGACAGTAATAGGTGGCAGCATCTTCAGGCTCCAGGCTGCTGATGGTGAGAGTGAAATCTGTCCCAGACCCGCTGCCGCTGAACCTCGAGGGGACCCCGAAGTGCAAGTTAGATACGTGGTAGATCTGGAGCTTGGGAGCTTTTTCAGGTTTCTGTTGGTACCAATTTAAGTCGTAGATAATGTTCTGACTGGCCTGTCAAGTGATGGTGACTTTTTCTCCTTGTGTTGCAGACAGGGAGGATGGGGTCTGGGTCATCTGGATGTCACATCTAACACTTGCCACTGGAAATGCAAAAGAAAGATCCACACAAATAATCATGGTAGAAGAGAATTTCCATGAAGCGTCCAGCAGAATACTTGGGTGGTTGACTTCCAGTGTTGTCCTTCCTTACCTGAGAGCCAGAGCGGCAGGGACCCTAGAAGGACAGTTGGGGACCTCATGTCCTTGCTGTTTTCTGGCTGTGACAGATGTCTGCACAGAGTCTGAGTGTTCCATTAAGATGGCTTCAGGACAGGGGGCTGGGCTCTGGGACATGCAAATTAGAAGGGCCCTGGTAGAACTTGGCACAGCTATATGACAGTCACATCTCAGTAACTCAGTGAAGGTTCAGATACCAGGTCCCAGGCAAGACTAAGCTAGAGCCCATTTGTACGCAGAGTCTGTGCTTCTCCCTGGGGCAATGTGACCCCGAGTCTGTTGTCAACAGTGTGACTAGTAATGTATTTCTGTGTTTGTATCTTGGGTCATGCTATTGTCCTATTTTATAACCAAAACAATATGTAATCGCCTTGGAAAATGGGAGCAATTGAAAAATCATGTAAATACTTTATGGTTAGAATGCAAAAAAAAAAAAAAAAGAAAGCAAGAGATGTATAACAGAGTTTATAAATTCTTTGATGTGCTTTCAGCTTCCCCAGATATTGACACTATGTGCCAAGATGGCAAGTGAGGACTGGCTGGATTATGGTTTCTAGACAGGAGTGACTAGATCTCTGAAAACACGAGTTGTAGAAACATATGGCACCACCTTCCCTCTCCTGAAGAACAGGCCTAAATCCCAGCCTGGTGCCGTTGTTAAGTATGTTGTCATTGCAATTTACAATAATGTCAAAGCAAGTGAGAGAAACTCTACCGGCGCTTTAAGGCACAGACCCAGATCTAAGTATTTGGGGATTTGAGTAAGTGTAGCTGCTTGGGGGCTGGAGAAATGGTGTTTCTGCATTTCTGCTTTGCCCATAATGCTGCACACACTATCAATCTTGAACTTCGTGTCTCGGATCGTCACAGGATGTCAATGCCTCAAAGAATCAAACATTCTCTCAAAGTCCTTCACAACACCTGCCCACCATCCACAATTCACTTTCATCACTTCATTCCCATGACCACACATCTCTACCGGTGCTGGAGTCTGCCCTGAACTGGAGGCGTCCATTTGTCCTTACCCCACACAGCACATCACAACTACACTCTAAATTCCAAGGAAACAGATATAGAGTTTTTGCATACATGTTTTTAAAACATTTTTGTAATTTACATGTCATTATACTTATGTGTTTAGCTAAGTAGATAAGAGATTTGAAGGGCACCTGAAATTGGAAACACAAAAACAAATATTCACAAAATTAAGCACATGTTAAGGTGCATTTCCTTGAAGAGTCAGGGACACACACCACACCAACCTCAGCTACGTAAGGTGCTGTTTCTCCAGACCTGGGAGACAGAACAGCAGGAGCCTCAGAAGTTGAGCAGGGACTCTCCTGTCCATGCTGTGTCCTGACTGGGACTGACTCCTGCACAGGGTGTGACCAGCCTATTAAGAAGTCCTCTGGGTCGTGGTCTGAGCTCTGGGAACATGCAGATCAACAGGGGCTGGGTAGGGCTGCCGAGCTATCCCTTCTCACTAATTTACCACAGGCCTAGTGCCACCAAGTGTCCCAAGCCATGGAACATTACATTTTTTTCCTGCAAAAACCTTGTTGCTTTCTGCAAGTAATACAATACGAAAAAATCAGCCTACTTTTCTGTGAGTAACCTGTTGTTCGGTTTTATTTGCTTTTATTTTGTTCCTTTGTTTCTTCTAGTTCTCATAATGTGTTTTTGTTTTTTGTTTGTTTTTGGAATCAGGATTTGAGATGGCCTGTTTACCACAGGTATTCATCAGCCCAATCATTCTCTTGATTCAGCTCCTTGAGTGCTGGAGTTCCAGGTGTCTACCACCACTCCTGGCATGAATACATATTTTTTTTTTTTGCCTTTTGTTTTTCATCTAAGACAATCTTTTGGGGGAACCCATTTCCAAATGACAAGATAGTTTTGAATAATAGTGAATACCCTAATGTTCAGAAAGACTTCTTAGGCCTGATTGCCAGAGCTTTGTATGTGGTGAGTCACCAGTGCCATGGCAGGAACAGAATGATCCAAATTTACCCATAGAAAATGGTTTCTCCCTAGAGACCATGAGGTAGAACCAGTTGGCTGACCATTGTCCCATTACCACCTTCAGAGTTCATCCCATCTTCTCTTGCTATCACTCTATGGATAACAGTGATGACTTGGATCTGGAATGGCGTACTCTTGCCACTGCTTCTCCCCTGTCCTAATTCCTTCCTCTTGTGACAGCGTGAGCAGCTCTTCTCTGCTAGACTCTCCCTGCCATGGCCAGCTGCCTGTGAATGAACTGAAGCCTCTTTAACATGTGAGCTAAAATAGTCTGTTAAGGTGTGAATGTTGGTTACTGTGTCCCAGCAGTTCTCTAGGAACTAAGACATAGCCTGTCAGAAAACATCCCAGGAACTCACAGATGTGTTTCAGACTCCTTTCCTACCCTGATTCTTACTTAGACAGAGAGGCTTCTAGAAAATCTAGGCTTCTAGGAAATCTAGAGGGAATACACAAACTTAGAATTCATTTGTCTGGAAACGTTTTGATTTGTCCTGGTGATGAATCCCATATCGAGTGTTTTTGGGTTGATTCTTTTTAGAGTTAGCTGAAGAATTTAGATTTCTAGAGCTACGCATCTCTAATTCAG
>PVKB01008848.1:0-12551 GCA_004027205.1 Ctenodactylus gundi | reverse complement strand
GGGGGCCTGAGAGGGCTGGGGGGTCGCCGGCCCTGTCCGCGCACCCACGCGGACGCCGTGTCGCCCGTGCCACCTCGCCGCCGCAGCCCGGGCCTTCCTAGGGAAAGCCAGACGCGGAACGGGCGCGTCCGTCAGACTGGCGGTGGACGCACGTAATTCTGAACTGAAATGTCAGGAGAGGAGGAAAAGAGACGAAGGGACAGAAAGGGGGCGACCGAGGCAGGCCGTCCAGGGCGGGGGACGGACCCTGCGATTGTGGAGTGACTAGCTTTAACGCCTGGGATATTGGGCCTAATTACAAGGGGACTTAAGTGCCTAAACGCATTCATCAGGAGCATAATTATAACGTGTTCTTCAGACACCCGACGTGACAGGGCTAGCTTGCGGGAGGTGCTCGTTGGCTTAATCATGCCGCTCAGAAGCCATGCTGGCACTGGCCCATGTCCCTGGGGCAGTTGGGGCAGTTGGGACAGGCGGGGTGAGGCCCATTCAGGTTGTCACCCATGCCCGGAGATTCCAGAGCGCAGCCGAGGCCCCAGATTTCTGGCCTTCTGTGCACCGCCTTCCACTAAGCCCACTGCCAGCCACTGCTCCCTCACCCGCGTGGGCAGGGATATGCCCTGCTGGCCTCTTCGCAGGAGTGAGTGGAGGACAGAGGCACCTAGCCACGGTTCACACCCCAGGAGGACCCTTTCACTTCCCATGTGGCCTTGCTGCCTCCAGTGCGGCTTGCAGGATGGTGGGCGATACAGTGGCGGCCGGGCACAGGCAGCGGGCCGGGCATGGACATCGCCCTGGGTTTGATGCTGGGAGGACCGGGAAACAGGAGGTCAGTTGGGTGGCGGCCGGACGTCACAGGTGTTAGGCATGACAGAAGAGGGGCAGAGTAGACAATGCCAATCTCCTAATTTTGTATTTCAGAGAGAGAGAGAGAGAGAGAGGGAGAGAGGATCTGTCTATAGTCCACATTGGCCTTGAGCTTGCTATATAGCCCGGGCTGGCTTTGAACTTAGGATTCTCCTGTTGCCACTAGACAAGGTGATGGGGATCTCAGCTCACCTCTCAACTCAAGGGCTGGGCTTACAACTTTCCTCACAGAAAAATAAATAAATAAATCTTTTCTTTCTTTCTTCTTTTTTGAAAGTCTTGCTCTGTAGTCCAGGTGGTCCCAAAAGTTACTGTATGGCCCAGGCTGGCCTCAGAGCTCACAGCAATCCTCCTGCCTCAGCCTCCAGGGTGCTGGATTGCACGTGTATACCACCACCCCCAGGAAATTTTATTTTTTGAGACAGGGTCTTGCTCTGTTGACTGGAACTCACTGTGTATCCTGGCAATCCTCCTGCTCAGCCTAAAAGTCAATTTTGAAATGACAGTTTTCCTAGTCAGCTTTCTTTGTTTTTTGTTTTGTTTTGTTTTGTTTTGTTTTTTGGTTTTGCTTTGTTTTTCTCTCCTACCTCCCTGCCTCAGCCTCTGAGGGCCAGGATTGCAACCCTAGGCAGACACACCCAGCTGACTTCCTCACTGAAAGGTAGGCTCTGCATTCCTGGTAGAAACTCAGCCAGGTGAAGATGTTGAAATCCATAATCAACAAATAACATCTCAAAGTGAATAGAACTTGCTGCAGAATTTCTGTGTCACTGATTAAGACTATTAGTCTAACCTAAAGCAGTTCTGCCAGGGTGTACCAAAAGCTTTGACATCCCTGGGGAGTGGGGAGCACCAGTCACAGCCTGCAATTGTTTGTTTATTTTGTGGCACTGGGGACCAAACCCAGGGCCTCCCACCCGCAGGCAAGCACGCCACCGGTCTGTACCCGATGCCATGCCTGCTTTTAAAGGGGAGACAGTGGTCGTTTCTGAAAATGGGTGACTGGTTTTCTTTTTGTTTTGCTACATTCTGCTGAAAACTGACCTGACCTATTCAAGCTGCTGTAAAAAAATACTTTAAATGTGGCGTTTGTTTAGTTGGTTTGGGTTGGGTTTTTTTGTTTTGTTTTGTTTTGTTTTTTGTGGTACCAGGGATCAAACCCAGGGCCTTCCTACTGACCTGTGTTCCCAGACGTTCTTAAATTTTGGGGATGGAGTGTTCCTGAGTCACTAAATTGCTCAGGCTGGGCTCAAACTTGGTATTGCCCTGCCTCCCCAAGTGCTAGGACTTGCAGGCATGTACCACTATGCCCAGCTATATTTGATTATCTGTAAACAATGAAATTTATTGTCCTCCGTTCTAGGTACTAGAAAGTGCAATATCAAGACGCCAGCAGGTGTGGTATCTGGGGAGGGCCTGTTCTTGAGACCTCTGAGGCACTAATTCCAGTAATCGGCCCCACCCTCATGACCCGACCATCTGTCAAAGCAACCTCATTACTTTTACCTTCAGAGTTAGGTTTCAATGTCTGGATTTTGGGGGAGACCTAGGAGATGTGGTTAAACAACACAGTAAAGGTTTAAATTTTAAGAGTGTATCATGGGGGGTGGGGGGGCTGGAGGAATAGCTCAGCTGCTAAAGTGTTTGCACCTAGCAAGCACTCAGTATCTGAGTTCAATTCCCCAGCTTCATGTAAGCTGGGTGTAGTAGGAGGCTGAGGCAGGAGGACTGCTATGAGCTCAAGGCCAGTCTGGGCATCATAGTGAGTTCAGAACCAGCCTGGACTACAGAGCGAGACCCTGTCTCAAAAAAAAAGTATCATGGTAAAAGAAAACACATGCCCATGAGTCCCTTCAAGTCCTCCCCCATGTATCTGACACATGACATCACGCTGGCCACTTTATGAAGCAGTTCTGGAAGTACTCGCTCTAGAGTGTCTTCATTTGTTTAGTTAGTTTTGGGCTGTAGGTTCCATTCTCCAGCAGCACATACAGATTAGCTGGGCACGGTGTGCACGCCTGTGATCCCAGTTTCAGAAAGTGGAGGCAGGAGGATTCTGTGAGTTTGAGGCCAGCCTGGGCTACACAGTGAGTTCAGGACCAGCCTGGGCCACGGAGGGAGACCCTGTCTCCTAATAATAAGAAAAACTTCACTGTTCACATTGCCTGCGCGTGGTCGGGTGGAGCTGAGCCTGTGTCGCTGCAGGAAAACAACCACACGGCAGGAGCCACACAGCTGAGCATTGCGTGTGACCACAGGCAGGGAGACCAGGTGCTCCCGGCCACTGGGGAAGCGCGGACGCCTGTGCCGGCCCCGCCCCTCAGCTGGCAGCACCCAGGGCCCAGGGTGGGAACTGAGCTGGTGGAGCCTCCAAGCTCAGAGGGCGACTCGCCCAGGCAGGAACCGGTCCCAGAGGAAGAGCCACGACGCCCACACCGAGGCACAGATTGTAAGTTCGAGTCCAGCCAAGGCAACTTAACAATTGAGAAAGACCCTGTCTCAAAATAAGAAATGAAGGGACTAGAGCAAGAGCGCTGCAGTTAGAACGCTTGCCCAGCAAGTGCAAGGCCCTGAGTTCAAGTCCCTGGCACCTCATGAGCCAAGTATGGTGGTGCGCGCCTGCAATCCTCCCACCTAGGAGGCTGAGGCAGGAGGATTGCTCTGAGTTCAAGGCCAACCTGGGCTACTTAGTGGGTTCAGGACCAGCCGGGGCCACAGAGTGAGACCCTGTCTCTAAATAAAAAAATAAATACCACGGTGGATTCTGAAGGTTTCATGTGAAATAATGAAGGGAAGCTATCATATTATGCCTGTTTTTATTGATTTCATGTTCAGCTAATAGCTTAGATGTACTCATTGAAATAAATCTTTAATTTTGCCTGCTCATTTGTTTTAATGTGGCTACTAAAAAATTTATAATCAGATACGAGGAGACTTGTACGCATTCTTTTCTTCTTTCTTCTTGAGACAGGGATTCACTGTGCAGTCCAGGCTGGTCCTGAACCTGGTGGCGCAGGTTGGCCTCAAGCTCACAGCAATCCTCCTGCCTCGGCCTCCTGAGTGCCGGGAGTACAGGTGTGGGGCACCCTGCCCAGCTTAGTTACACTGTATTTCTAGTGGGCAGTGAAAGCCACAAAGTGTCTTCTGCCCCAGGGGCTGACACTCAGCTCTGTGTACACGTGGGCTGGGGACACAGCCAAGCAGGTAGAGAACTTTCTGGGTGTGTGGTGCAGGTGGCACGCGTCAGCCATGTGCCCGGGCAGGAGGCCGAGCCTCAGCCTGTTCACCCCGCGCACTGCCCACTGTCTCTGTCCCTCCCGGGATGCACTGAGAGCTGGAGGGAGGGCTCCAGAGCTCGCCAGAGCTTACACAGATGGAGAGTGGACCCCCCGGCCCCACCCCGTGCGACAGACAGCCCTGCCGCCAGAGCGGCTCAGGGCATGTTGCCAGGACCCAGGCAAACCCCCATGGGGGCAGTGGGCGAGGCGCCTGGTTGGCACAAGCTGCAGGTAGTGGTGACGGGCCCTGTGGCAGGAATCGCATGAATGGGCTGGAGCGTGGGTCAAAAGCAACCTGGGCAAAGCCTCCGAGTGCCAGGCAGAGGCTTCCTCCAACGCTGCAAACCAGCCAGAGCCCACGTGCCACCACGTGCCACGTGGCAGGGAGCACAGAGGTCACTGCTACCTTCGCTCTGCAGGGTTTGGTACCAAAACCAATTAACTGCTTGAATAAAGGTCTGTGTGTGGTTGTGTGGGTGTGTGGGTGGCACTGGGTGCCTGCAGGGCGGGTGGTGGTGTGGACAGGGTGCCCAGTGCCTGCAGTTGTGGGACCCTGGCTTGGCCTGTGATGTTTGTGGGTAGCAGTGATAATCAGGCGTGGGCCACTCCCTCTTATCTCAGACCTAGGATGGGCCACCACCCATCATATCCAAATTCCTAATTTTCCCCTGCTTCCAGACCCTTACCATAAATCACGTGGTCAGGTTTCACAAAGACCCGCCATGCAAATTAGGCTGCTTTCAGATCCCAAAATCCCCCCAATCAGTGGATGACACTTGCCCTGTTACCTGGTGGACCCACCCCTTAAACTGCTTATAAGCCTGGCCCTCACCTCCAATACACGAGCTGTTACACTGATTCAGCCTCCCGGATGCGATTCCGTACTCACACCAGTGGAGACCCTGTTCCACCAGGCTTCAGTGGTTCCTGATCGCCAGCGGCCAGCGGTGGCCAGAAGCCCCCGGACCCCGACATGCAGTGTGGGTAGCGGTGTGGACAGGGTGCTGCTGCCGACTGCAGTGTGGATGGCAGAGGCCTAGGCAGGATGCTGGGGGAAGGGAGGGGTACGGGCCGTGGCTCACGAGGGAGAACTGAGCTTCTCTAACCTGTGTTTGCTCAGAGTGGACGCTTTGCCTTCTGCTGTGCGGAGCAGGACATCGGGTCTCAGGCCAGCCGGCTTCCTGTCCCGGGGCCAGCTCCTGGGACAGCTTGCAGGACGACAGGCTGACTTTGGCTGGCGGAGCTGCGGCTGCAGGCCACAGTCGCCGCCCCATTGCCCCTGGGCTGTGACAGAAGGGTGTGGAGGACAAGGAAGACTGTCTCAGGCCGGATCTGAGGCAGACAGAGGAGGCGACCGGGGACACACGACCCTTCAGTCCCCCCCAGTAGCACCGCCCGTGGGAGCCCCACCTGGTGTGGAGGGGTGCAGCTTGGGATATCAGCACTGTGGGAGGCTGAGACAAGTGTGAGCCCAGCACACTCAGTTCAGACGCAGAGCAAGAGCCAGTCACAAAATAAAAAAGGCTGGAGCTGTATCTCCATGCAAAGGCCCCCCGGTTGAATCCCCAGTGCAAAAAACCAAAACAACCAGTGGATTAATTCAAGGGTGGGGTCCAGGCCCTCAAGATCCAATCTCTAGAAGCCCCATTCCTCCTGCACAATGCTGCACAGGACCAAGCCTTCTACACGCAGCCCCGGGAGACTAGGTCCAAACCACACAGAGTGAGACCCTGCCTCGAAAAATAAAATTAAAATATTGAGGGCTGGGTGTGTGGCAGAGGCCTGGAGTAACCCCAGCCCTGGAGGAGAAGGCAGGATGGCCAGACGTTCAATCCCGGCCTGGGCAACTTGATGACTCGGTGATACTCTGTCTCAGACTCAAAAATAAAAATAAAAGTGGGCTGAGAATGTAGCTTAGCGTGAAGGCCCTGAGCACGATCACTAACACTGGGGGGAAAAGAAAAAAGAAAAGGAAAAGGACTGAGGGCTGAACAAACGCAGTGGGCGACTACACCTGACATGGCAACACAAAAGTTTTTGTTGTTGGTTTTGTTTTTTTGTTTGTTTGTTTTTTGAGACAGGGTCTCCCTCTGATAGTCCAGGCTGGTCCTGAACTCAGGATGGAGCCCAGGCTGGCCTTGGACTCACGCCAATCCTCCTGTCTCAGCCTCCCGAGTGCTGGGATTACAGGCATGCGCCACCATACCCGGCTTATGTGGTGCTGGGGAATCGAACTAGGGTACTTAGTGCTTGACTTAGCAAAGCGTTTTAACCACGGACCCATTCCACCAGCCTGACACAGAACTCTTAAGAGTTAGATTTTATTCTGTTAGGTAAGCAGCTGCCCCATACTCCTTCCTCCAAGCCCTTAGCCACCCCTTGCTCCTCTCCCCATGGCTGGCAGCCAGAAACGTGTGGGGGTCTGTCTGCTGTGTCACTGTGCCCTCCCTCGGGCCCGCCTTCCTCTCCAGTCCTGTTCAGCGGGCAGAGGATGATTTGAGGCAGCAGGCTCCAATCTCCTTGGCGCCTCTTTGAACACGTCCTCTTTCCCTTACACCACAACCAGTGGCCTCCTCGGGTTGCCGGGGGATCCCATGAGCGTCTGCAGATGCTCCCTGCCCTCATGCTGGGGGCTGCCCTCCCTGATCTGGGCCAACACCCTTGTCTGGCTTCTCAGAACAAGTCCTCCTCCTCCTCCCCCTCCCTCTCTCTCTTTTTTTCTGAGACAGGATCTCGCCCTATAGTCCAGGCTGATCCTGAACTCACTATGGAGCCGAGGCAGGACTTGAACGCGTCGTCATCCTCCTGCCTCAGCCTCCCAAGTGTGAGACTACGGGTGTGTGCCAACATACCTAGCTTATGTGGTGCTGGGGAATCAAACTACTGGCTTTGGGCTCACTGGCAAAGCGCTCTAACCACTGAGCGACAGCCCCAGTGCCAGGGCAGACCCTTCCCTGAGGCCTGGGTCAGACGGCTCCTTGCAGTCTCCCATCCAGCTGTCAGGATCCTCCTCTGCCCTAGGCCCGGCAAAGGGCCAGCTATGGAGACGCCCGAAGGAACCGGAGCCTCCGGCCAGTACTGCTGCTGCTACAGTCAGCCCAGAGGGAGAGCTCAGGCCCGACCTGGGCTGTGTAGGGAGACCTTGTCTCAAAAATAAATAAATAATAATTTAAAAGAAAAGGACTGAAAACATAGCTCAGTGGTTGGCACCACAGGACTCAATCCCCAGTGCTGTCAAAAAAATAAAGTGAAAAACACTGAGGAACAGGCTGGAGCTGGGGGGGCGGGGGGTGCAAAGGTAGGCATGAGTCCCACAGGACTGGGGAAGGGAAGGGTGGGGATGTCTATTGTGCCTGAGAACAAAGGCCGCTGGGCTCACCTCTGGACACGGACCGCCCGCCCCCGTAGGAGGACTGAGTCCTGGCTCTCTGCCTGGGGCTCACCAAAGGGTTCATGTTTTCTTCCAGGCAGCTTTGGTCTTTGCTTGGCCTACAGATTCCCATGGGTACTGCAGTGGCTGCCCACCACGACAGCAAGGCAGCCCAGGCCTTGAAACGGACCAGCGGGAGCCTCTTCCGGCCCCAGGGACTCCCTCCCCCGCTCCTCCCGCGGCATCTTTCAGATCCCAAGGATCGATAGGGTCATTCAGAACACTCCTCACATCCTCTTACCTTCCTCAAAATTCCTTCTCACCGGCACAAACATTTTTGTTTGTCTGTTGAGCCAGGCACTGAGGTGCAGGCCCTCTGTTTTCTATTTATGCCTTTATTTTTGATAGGTGTGTTACATGCCTCCACGCTGGGGCCTATGTGGAGCTGGGGAACTGAGCCCAGGGCTCTGCACTTGCCAGGCAGACACTCTTAACTGCTGAATTGCACCTCCAGCCCCCAGACTTTGTTTTTTCTTTTGTGGATGGGTCTGGGGATAGAGCCCAGGGCCCTCATACTGAGTTGCACCCCAAACCATTTTTAGGTTTGACTTTGAGACCGGGTCTTGCTAAATAGCAACGTTGCCCCAGGCTGGGTTCAAACTCGTATCCTCCCGCCTAACCTCCTGCGGGTCTGGCACTAGAGGCCTAAGCCACCGGGCCAGCTGGAGCACTCCAACTCGGGTAAAAGGCCCCCAGCTGTCAGCCTGGAATGTAGGTCCTTTCTTGGGACTCAGCAGCTACCCGCGGTGATGGAGTCCTCTGACCTAAACTAACTTTTACCTTTGTGTCCTCCATAAGTTCTCTTCCTGGCCAGCTCAGTATGCTGTCTCAAAGGGCAGGTCATGAAACGCAGAACAGAGCTTGACCCTCACTGTGTAAAATTCCCAGCTCTGCACGCAGGGCCACCAGCCCAGGCAGGAAGGGTCTGTCTAAAGTTCCAGAACAGGGTTCTGGAACAGTGGTTAGAGCACTTGCCTAGCAGGCACAAGGCCTGGGTTCAGTCCCCCTGGAACTCGGGAGGCTGGGGTAGGAAGATTGTTGTGAATTCAAAGGTGGTGTGGGCTACATCCTTCAGGTCTGCCGAGAGGGCCCTTATCTCAATAACAAAACAATAAAGTTGCATGACAAAGTTGATGGGCCCTAAGTGTCCCTGTCCTAGCTCTTTCAGTTCCACCCTGAGGACCCCAAGAGACCTACAGGCATGTTCAGCTGCCCCCAGAGGTCGCCATGAGCCTGAACCTGAATGTCCTTGGACTCCAGCAGAGCCGCAGACAACCCCAAGCACAGACGGTTGCTGCATGGAGACAGAATTGCCCAGTGAGCCCAGGGATTTGGTTACCCGCTCGTGCACGCCAGCAAAGCAGCCGTGTGACTGTCCAGTGAAGTGGCCCCTCCAGCAGCTCAAACTGGAGCCTTTCCTAGGCCCCTGTTTTGAGGTTCTAGAGGTGGAATCCAGGGCGTTCGCACTGATCTAGCTCCCCAGCTCTATCCAACTTTTTATTTTTTAATTTTGAGACAGGGTCTCTCTCTGCAGCTCAGGCTGGTCCTGAACTCACTATAGAGCCTTGGACTCAGGGCAATGCTCCTGCCTCAGCCTCCCGAGTGCTGGGATGACAGGCGTGCGCCACCACACCCGGCTTATGTGTTGCCAAGCACTTTATCCGCTGAGCCATCCCTCCAGCCCCACAGCAGCTAATTTTTAAGGAGCTAATTTTTACGTGGCTCTGGGAAATCGAACACAGTGCGCTGGGCACCTTAGCCAAGCGCCGCTGAGCCCCACTCCCAGCCCCTCCGGGGTTTTAAGCGTCCTGCTATCTTCCAGCCTGCGGGTCTCCGCCTTCCCGGCGCGCCTAGGTCCTCGGGTCCCCACAGCGCCCCCCGGGCCGGCCCGGCGTTGCAGGTGGCGTTACGGATTTTTACAACCCTTTGGAAGCGTCCCCGCCTCCTCCCGGTGGGCGTGGCCTCCCGGGCTCCCTCGGGGCTCTCCCTGGTGACCCCATCTGGGAGCCCCAGTCTCCGGTCCGGCCTGCACCGCGCAAAGGAGCAGCGGGGGCAGCAGACACTCGGGCCGGAGGTTCCCGCGTGGCTGCGGGGCTGTGGGCCGCGAGGTCAGCCCCTCCCGGCGCAGACGGGGTGCGGGGTGGGCGCGGCACTCGGGGGAGCGGGGCAGGGGGGCCCCGCGTGTGCGAGGAGAGCCGCTTCCAGGCGTGGAGCCCGCGCGCGTTGCCCCCCACAGGCCCACCCGCTGGGGGTTTGGAAGTAGCGCCCCGAGGGCGACGCTGGTGTCCGCCACGTGCGGAACCCCGGGGTCCGTTCCGTCTCCGCAGAAAGATGGAGCCCGGGTCTCTGCGTCAGTGCGCCGCCGGACAGCCGGACTGCCTGGCCGCCTTCGCGAGGGCCCCAGAGTGGACCCCAGCTCGCCGGCGAGCGGCCTTGCGCGGGCTGGAGCGCGGAGCCGGCCAGTCCTCGGGCGGGCCTGGGAGGTCTCCGGCGCAGACCTGTGGGCAGGAGCTCGTGCGCGCCCGGCCGGGCCTCCAAAGGCCGGGGTAGGGCGGGGGTGGGGGGTGCTGTGCACACCGCGAGGGTCCCCCCAGGCGGGGCTGCTTCCCGCTGCTGGTGATTCTTCCGCGCCCAGGATGGACTGGAACTTGGGGTTCTCCCGCCCCAGCCTTGCAGGGTGCTGATCACACAGTCGCGCCACCACCCCTAGCCCTGACTGTCCGGGGCCTGCAGGGGCTCAGCGTGGGACCTGACCTGCAGGAAGACTTGCCTCGCCTTGGGGGCCAGCCCTTGACCTTGGGGTCAGGCCCCCTGCTGCGCTGCACGTGGGCATGCTAGCCAGCCCGGGAGTGCTGGTCTGAAGCTAGTCACCCTCCGCTCCGGGTGGAGCACCCCAGTGTAAGGGACACGGAGGCGGCTTCGAGGTTGTCTGGGTCCTGGGGACGTAGCTCAGCTGTTAGCTTGCCTAGCAAGCGCGAGACCCTGGGTCCACTTCCCCGGCGCCATGTAGGTTGGCGTGATGGTGTCAGGGCATCAGGGCTGCTGTGAGCTTGAGGCCAGCCCGGGCTACAGAGTGAGTTCAGGGCCAGTTCAGGACTACAGAGAAAGACTCGTCTCAATAAATAAATAAATAGGGTTAGCCAGCTCATCTTCACCAACAGACTGTCCAGCGTGTCCCTCCTGCTCTCACCTGGGATTCCGACAGTGACCTGCAGGCACTGACTTCCAGCATGTCACCTGTGGGGAGACACCCCACCATGACAAGAACTGAGGCTGCCCCTAGGCAGGAGCAGCTGTCCCATGGTGAGAATAGAACTGTCCCTCCAGGAGCAGCGGTGTCCCCAGAGCGACCCAAGGAAGAAAGCAGCCAGAGCTCAGTTCTGACCAAGACTTCACCTGCGCAGGCTTCTTGCGCCCGTGTGACCTCAGCCGAGCCCCAGGCTGTTTCCTGGGCGGGGCTTGGGGAAGTCATGGGGGCTGGCTGCGCAAAGGACTTTGTCGAGGACCGCAGTGACCCCTTGTCTCCACAGGACGGAGGCGTCCCACAAGTGGCGTCTCAGGACTGGCTACTGCGGAGAAAAGCCAAATCGTGGAAGCGGACGGTGTGTCCATCAACAGAGGACGTGTGTGCTTGCACGGCGGAGTACTACTCTGCCACGAAGAAAGATGCGTCTGAATCTTTTGTGGGAAAATAGAGGCACCTTGAGACCATCACGCGTGGGGAAATGAGTCAGATGCAGAGCTTGAGTATCGCGCGGCTTCCCTCATATGACAAAACCAAACCATAAACTCAGTAAAAGAGATGGAAGAAAACAGAAAGACTGTGGGGAGGGAAAGGAGATATGCACGGGTGAGGGGTAGGAAAGGGGGGGGAGGAAGTAATGATCAGGATGTGACACGAAACGTACAGATTTCCCAAGCTACTTGTTACCATGTATTCCAGATACGTGCGAGTACAACAATTTTTTAAAAACCCAACTGCATGGAATCTGCAGAGCCCTGGAGACAAAGCCTGCAGCTTCCTGCTCCGAGGTGGTGTCATAGGGAGCCCTCAGGGCGCCCCGGGCCTCTGCCACCCCCAGGGGCTCTCACACCCCTCGTAAATACAACAGGTCATGCGGAGCCCTTGCTGGAGCCTTCACCATGCTTTGCCCCCCTGGGTCCTCCGTGGCGGTGACCACACGTGACGACAGCCCCGCGGCCTGGCGGCTGGGCCCCCCAGGTCAGTCCGCCTCCATCTTCGTCTCGCCTTGTGTCTCCCTCTTCCCATCAGGCCCTCTGTCATGGCTCTGTCTGTCTGTCTGTCTGTCTGTATCCATCCCTGCCCATCTCTCCCTCTGTCCCTCGCTTTCTCTCTGTCATCACTGTCCAGTGCTGGGTGCAGTGGAGGCAGTGAAGCTGGCCATCACACAGGGCAGCTGGCAGGCCGTCCCCTCTGATCGCTCTCCTGGGGCAGCAGAGTCCGCGTGCCACGCGAAGCTTGGCTCCTCCTGCCCCTCTGGCCGCTCACCGTCCTGCCTGGGCTGTGGAGTAGAGAGGGGGCAGTGGGTGTTCCTGAAGGGCCAGGGCCACCCGAGGTGGGCACTGCAGGTGCCGTGTCCCCACCTTCTTTCAGTGTGGCCCCCACACCGCACTGGCGGGGCCTTCCCCACCATGCCTCAGCCAGCCCAGTGGACTCTCGTCACTGACCCCTGCTGAGAATCAGCCATGTAACTGTCACCGCGTCACAGTGCATGAGGCCAGGAGGCTGAGAATTGGAAGGCCACCACAGCTGGTGTGTGGAGTTCCGCATGTGGGTGCTGTCCCTGTGTTTCACATGGGCCCTGCGAGGCTGGTGCTGTGCGTCTCTATGGCCAAGGAACTGTCTCTGAGAGGTAAGGGTCTTGCCAGGCCTGATGCCACAGCCCTCATCCCAGTAGTCTGAGGGCTAAGGCAGGATTGCTGTGTTCGAGGCCAGCCTGGGCTACAGAGCATGA
>PVKB01008847.1:0-12557 GCA_004027205.1 Ctenodactylus gundi | reverse complement strand
AGAGATTTCTTACCAACTCCAAACCTGGTCACCAAGGCAGTACTATAAGGATTCCTTTCTCAACCTTCCTACCTTAGTCCACGTGTGAAGTTTTCCTGACCAGCCGCAGTTTTTGTTCTTCTTTTAGCATCATCCTTACTGTCTCCAAATATAAACCGTCTCAGGGTTTTCACGGCTCTGTGAGAGGTTGGACCCCCCCTCCCCCAGACAGAGTAAGCCACCTAGAAAACTAGATGGGGCACCTCCTTCTCTTCCTGGGGTATCACCCCCAGCAGGCGTGTAAATCCCAGACGAGCCCCCACATTGTTAGAAACGGCTTGTAGAAAATTTACCTGTCCAAACAAAGGATGGAGATGGTAGGCATGGATGACAGGGTGTGAGGCTTTAATTTGCTTTTTGCAAAAAGGATGACCTTCCCACGTGGCAAGTGGAGAGAGGCACCCGTAAAACATGGTAGGTACAGACTTAAATCCCTAAGTCGCAAATCCCTCCCCCTGACTGTTCCTATCGGCAAGATGTACAATCTTCCCAAGAAAATCTAAGGCATTGGCTCAGGGCCAAGTTCATCACAACGTCATGACGTTTATCCTTCCTTCCCCTTTCTGCCTTTGTCTGGTCACCTAGTCAGGTAAAGTGTGAAAATGTAAAGATCTGCCACCTTGAACTATGTGCCACTGCTACTGCTAGGTGGCGCTCACACTGGTCCACAGCCAGGGTATGAGGATCCTTGGTCTTGAGGCAAGCTACCACCCAGAAGAAAGCTATGTGAGGTAGACAGCCACTACCCCTCACCATACCCACATATACACAAGTCTAATGTCAATAGCACCCTGTAGGGTGGTGAATTTGCACCTATACAAGACTAAAGCCAGGTCCAGTGGCTCAGACATGTAATCCCAGCACTCTGGGAAGCTGAAGCAAGAGAACTGCCAAGATCGAACCTAGGTCTGGGCAACTCAGTGATTTAGGAAGACCCTGTCTTAAAAACTGGGCTGTGGGTGTAGCTCGGCTTGAAGGCCCTCAACACTCAATCCCTTGTACCTTAAAAAAAAAAAAGAAAATCCAAGACTGAACAAGGTTGTATGACTTGGTCTGTTAGCATTCTAGTCACCCCTCCATCACTCCTT
This sequence comes from Ctenodactylus gundi, assembly GCA_004027205.1. NCBI lineage: Eukaryota > Metazoa > Chordata > Mammalia > Rodentia > Ctenodactylidae > Ctenodactylus > Ctenodactylus gundi. The sequence goes on along the minus strand of PVKB01008847.1, from coordinate 11,430 downwards.
CCCAGTCTCAGTGGGAACCTGTTGAGAAGGCAAATTTTCATAACCACATAGCACTAAGATTGGATGATTCGGTGTAAGACAGAGTAGCCCACTATCACCTTCAGTTGTTCTCTAATACAACTGGTCAAAAGACCATTGGCATTAACTACTGTTACCCAGCTAACATTACTATGGAGGACTGTCAGGTACAGTTCCTGCCTCACCATGCATCAGATCAGTGTGTGTCAGCCATGCTGACTTTAGCACCACATACACTAAAAAATTGGTGTGTGTCAGCCCTCCACTTCTCTCTAGCTAGAATAGTGTTAAAAACAGCTCACAAGAATTTATCTGTCCAAAGGATTGACATGGGAGGCGCGGATGACAGAGTATGAGGCTTTAATTTTCTTTTTGCAAAAGGGTGACCTTCCCACGTGCAGGTGGAGAGAGGCACACAGAAAACATGGTGGACACCAACTTAAATCCCAAGTTGCAGGTCCCTCCCCTTGCCTTCTCCTGTTCGCAAGATGCACAATCTTCCCAATAGTATTGGCTCAGGACCAACTTTATTACAACATCATTACCTTTATTCCTCCTTTCCCTTTCCGCCGTTGTCTGGTCACCTGGTCAGGTAAAGCACGAAAATGTAAAGATCCGCCACCTTGAACAATGTAAAACTGCTACCGCTAGGTGATGCTCACAGTAGCTTAGTCAATCAAGAAGATGATCTTACACTCCTCGTTCAGAGACAAGAACATAGTATAAACAGGTACCTAGCTTTTGCCAGTAGGATTTCAGTGAGGAGAAAGGGAGAGTTAAATTTTCATCCCACCAATTTATATCAAAGCAGTACAATTCAATGCTCCACTTTTGCCAGGGTAATTGTTAGCAGGACTCAGAAGTTGAACACACACTTACCTATCCCTACCCCATAGCTCAACAAGGACAGACTGACTACTGAGCCAGCGTTCTCAATATGATAGTTAAAACATAGTGCACAAAGTCACACCATACAAAAAAAAAAAGTGAAGTATAACATGAAGAGAAATAACAATATCAACCAAGTTTTCTAATTCCTTGATAAAGATTTTAAAGCAATCAACAAAATGCCTCAAACAATTACAACCACTCTTGAAACAAATAAAAAAATCAAAAATCTCAGCAAATCAAAGATATGTTAAGAGAACCAAATGAAAATCATAAAACTAAGAAAAATGCAATAATTAAACTAAAAACTCTGTGGATGACCTTAACACAAAAGTGAAAATGACAGACTACAGAGTCAATGAGCAAATCATGAAATTTGGACCATCTAAGACTAAAAGAATTAACAGAATGAAAAAAAAAATAAATAAACAGCCTCAGGAACCTATAGAACCCAACAGAGTTAAGATCCTTCTCTAAGGATCAAAGAAAAGGATCAAGAACAGGACTGAAAAAGTATTCAAGATCTGAGGATGTGACTCAATGGTAGAGAGCTAGCCTAGTATGGATAAGGTCCTGGGTTTGGTCCCCATATTAAGACAAAGAAAAAGAAAAAAGACACAATGGCAAAAAAAACTTTCTAAACTAGTAAATCACATTAATCACTGATATAAAAAAAGGTGAGTAAACCCCAAATAGAACAAAAGACATCAACACCAACACACACTCTAAATAAATTTATGGAAACTAAAGACAAAAAAAAAAAAAGCAGCTTGGGGCTGGAGGAATGGCTCAGCAACTAAAGCACTTGCCTAACAAGAGCCAAGTAGCCAGATTCTCCAGCACCACATAAACTGGGCGTGGTGGCACACACCTGTAATCTAAGAATTTGAGGTGAGGCAAGAGGATTGCCTTTAGTCCAAGGCCAGCCTGGGCGCCACAGTGAATTCAGTACCAGGATGGGCTACAGAGCAAGACTCTGTCTCAGGGAAAAAAAAAAAAAAAAAAAAAAAGGCAGCTAGACAAGAATCGTGCATTGTTAATAGAGAAATACCTACTAAAATGACAGAAAATTTATCATTTGAAACCATACAGAATAGAAGGAGGCAGCACAACATTTGTCAAGTAGTGAAAGAAAAGAACTGTCTACTATGAATTCTATACATGTGGCAAAAATACACTTCAGGACCAAAGAAAATTAAAGACAATTTAAGAAAAGCAAACAGTCTATTGCTAACAAACTGACCCTGAAAGAATGGATAAAGAAATTTCTCTAAATAAAAAGAGAAGGCGGATAAAATTTCAAAAAGAACACTGCAATACATAAAAACAGGGTAAATGTAATAAGACTTACACTTCATACAATTACTGAACCACATTTTGCTTCTTGAAGCAAACTTCATAATACCATTTGACAGAAAAAAACTTAATTTTATTTACTAATAAAGAAGAGACCTGGGAATGTTGGCACACACATGTAATCCTACTAGGGAGGATGAAGCAGGAGGACCACAAGTTCAAAGCCAGCCTAGGCAACTCAGTGAGACCCTAAAAATAAAAAGGGCTGGAGATGTAGCTCTTGTGAGATCCTGGGTTGAATTGCTAGTCCCACAGTTATGGTCTGGATATGGAGTGTTCCCCAAAAGCCTTATGTATTTGGATGTTGTAAAACACCCTCATGCTGTTGGAAGGTGGGGCCTGTTCCCTTTGAGGGGGAGGAACACTGGGGCTTGGCCCAGAAGGGGATCATTGGGGTAATATGTGAAAAGGTATATCTGCCCCTTTCTCTTTGACTTGGTTCCCAACTGGCTGCACCCCTGCCATGTATGTTCACACAGGCTGACAGCCCATGTATGGACTGTGACCTTCTGAAACTGAGCTGAAATAAATCTTTCCCTTAAGGTGTAGATGTTGGGAGTTCTGTCCCAGCAACAAGAAAGTAACTAAGACTACCACCAAAAATAAAATATAATAAAAGCATATGGGGAGACAGACAGACAAAGGTATCGAAAGGACAAAGAGCCTAAAGAGAAGCAAAGTTTTGGCAATTCAAAGTGGTAAAACATCAGAACTTGTTGCCCAACAGTAATGTGTACAACTCCAAAGTGGCAAAACCATCAGTATCAGAAGATGGGATAAATTACACATGAATATTGCAGTACTGACTTAGCAGCCACTTAAATCTGTACCAAGACACACACAAATAAAAACACAACAAAACCTAGACGGAATCCTAAAATATACTGAGATAATCCATAGGAAGATAAGAAAAGCACAGGAATAAGTAACATAGAAAACTAACGAACAAAAAACAATAGCAGACCTAAACCCTAACATACCAAGCATACCAAGAGTAAACGGTCGAAGCACACCAATTAAAAGAAATTTAAGTGACTTTTTAAAAACTTATTTATTACTTCTATTATAATGATGTGAGTAAGCTGGAAGGAAAAGAATGTAAAATAATATACAAGACTGGGTTTGGCTCAGTACATTGCTTTCCTAGTATGTTCAGGGGCCTGGGTTCAATCCCCAGCAACACAAGATAACCAAAAAAGTAGGAGGAAGCCATACCACAACACAATCAACCAACAGGATCTAATGGTCATGTATATAAACTTTACAGAATACACCTTCTTTTCAACCATCCACAGAACAATCAGGATGATAAACTATACACTGAATCAACAAAAGACAAATGTAGAGAAGGGAGATCATACAGAGTGAGTTTTCTGACTATAATGAAATCAAGCTAAAAATCAGTAATAAAGAAAACAGGAAAATCTCCAAATAATTAGAAACTGAACACAACGTTAAATATTACAATGGGCCAAAGAAAAAATTTAAAAATGCCTGTGTGGGACACAGCTAAGATACTGTTGAAAGGTAAATTTGTAATACTAAATAGTTACAGAAAAAAGATCTCAAATAATCCAAGTTCCTAGCAGAAGAATTAGAAAGCATAGAGCAAGTAAATCAAAAGCAAACAGAAAAAAATGAAACAATAAATTGAAAGAATATATCAATAAGAGTTAAAAGCAATAGAAACAAATCAGTAAAACCATGCATGTTGGTATTTGGTATATAACCCCAATCACTCAGGAGGCTAAGGTAGGAGTTTCAAGTTCAAGGCCAGCCTGGACATTTCAAAAACACTAAACAAAGTGATATAGTAAAAATAAAAGCTAGCTTTGCTCAGTTGCATTATTGTAGCCAGTGAGGTTTATCTGACACACTATTATTGCTAATTGAAAATAAAAAGCTGATTTTTTTTAAACGATAAAAATCAAGGGTGGAGGAACAGCACAGTGGGTAGAGCATTTTCCTAGCAAGAACCAAGGCCCTGAGTTTGAGTTCTAGGCCAGCCTGGCTATACAGTGAGTTCAAGACCAGCCTGGACTGCAGAGTGAGACCCTGCCTAAATAAATAAATGTTAATTTTTTTAAAAAATTATAAAAACTGATAAACCTCCAGAAAGACAAACAACAATGAGTAACTTCAAAACACAAATGAACACCAATGTCAGATATGAAAATGGGGATAAACAAAGGATCTTACAACCATTAAAATAACAAAGAAATAAAACAACTCAATGTTCATAAATTCAAAAACTTAGAAGTTGAAACCCTCAAAACTACCAAAATTCAGCAAAAAGGATAGATAATCTTAAGTACTACAGACAATTAAATTTCTAATGGAAAGCTCAAAAAAGGTCAAAAGTTTCACTGAAAAATTCCAAAAAAATTTAAAGATAAATTAAAATCAATTTTATATTCTTATTAGTAAAAGGAAACATTTCATATCTAATTTTATGTAGGCTAGTATTATCCATACCAAAATCAGACAACTACTGTACTATAAATATGAGTATTTCTCATGACTCTTTGGAACAAAATTCCTAGAGTCTGCAAAGCAGGAAAAGTTGGGTAGGACTCAGGAGATACACAGCAAAAGTTGAGTGCACAAACACTTAGTATTGTTTCTTTGTGTTGAATCCATGAACTTTTCATATGATGTGTTGTTGGAGAGGTTTTTCTCTGGACCTGTTTATTATGTCATTCGATATACCTCTTGTACCTCTATACTGAGTTTTTTTTTTAGTTTTGAAAAATTTCCTGCTATAATTTCTGTGAATAAATATTTTACAGAGGAATAATAGCAAGTAACCTACAAAGTTAAGTTTATTAGAGTTAAGTGAAGACTTCTCAGGGTAAACCTTAAGAGCCAGGACAGCCCGGAGGGAAAAGAAAACAAGAGGCTGAACCCAGACTGCTGTACCCTGCAAAATTATCACTGAAAATTAAAGAAGTAGCAAAAATCTTCTATGACAAAGAAATCCTAAAGAAATTTGTGACGACTCAAATAGCTCGCATTAAGTACATAAAGGAATCCTAGAAAGACAGAGACCAGAAGCACCAAACATTCTAAAGTGAAGTATCCAACACATGGGGACAGTCATTAAACAAGAGTTAAAAACAAAGGAATCAACACTGGAAAAAAAAAAATACAATGACAGGTTTCAGTAAACAACTTACAATATTAACTCTCAATGTTAATGGTCCTAATTCTCCAATCAAAAACAGTCAGTCTGCGTTGGATGTGGTGGCACATATCTGTAATCTCAGCACTAGGGAAATAGAGGCAGGAAGATTGCCATAAATTCAAGGCCAGCTTAGGCTACACAGTAAACTCAGGACATGAATGGCCCACAGAGCAAGACCCTGTTTCAAAAAAAAAAAAAAAAAAAGTGTGGTAGACTGGATCAAAAAACAAAAATCTAGGGCTGGAGGAATAGCATACTGGTTAAAGGTAAATGCGCTTGCATAGCAAGCACAAGGCTCTAGATTCAATTCCCAGTACCACATAAACTGAGCATGGTGCCTCACACCTGTAATCCCAGCACTTGGAGGCTGAAGCAGGAGGATTGCTTTGAGTTCTAGGTCAGCCTGGGCTACACAGTGATCTCAAGACCAGCAGAGACTACTGAGTGAGACCCTGCCTTAAAAAAAAAAAAAAAAAACAACCTTGAAAAAACAAAATCTAAGCCGGCAAAAGAACTCTCATCTCCAAACACATGAATTCAAAGTAGAAGGATGAAAATAATACTCTATATAACTGAACCTCAAAAGCAAAGAGGAGTAGCTGCTCTATTTTCAGAAACAGCAGATTTCAAGCCAAAATTGATAGGAAGAAACAAAGATGGCCACCATGTCCCAGCAGAGAGAACAATTCAACACAGAACACAACTGTAAATATACACGCACCCAATACTGACCCATCCAACCTCATAAAACAAAAACTACTGGGCATGAAAGGACAGATAAAACCCAACATAATCACAACAGGTTTTTTTCAATACTCTACTCTCAGAAATAGGTTAAGCAAATGAAAAAAAAAAAAATAGAGAGAGAAACCACACCGTGGAACAAATGGACTTAAATGATGTCTACAGTCTCTCATCAAACATCAGCACACTTTTTTCTCAACATGACACAGAACATTTGCCAAAATAGACCACATCTTAGACAACAAAGCATTCTCAAATAAATACAAAATTTAAATAATACCCTGCATACTATCAGATAATACTGAAATGAATCTAGAAATCACCAGCAAAAGAAAACTACCAAAAACAGGCAAACGCACTGATACCAAATAGTATATGTTATTATTGTGTAATCAAGGGGTCCCAGAAAAAAGGCAAAAAAGTCTCTAAACCCTAAAGTCAAATGACAACGAAAACACAACAAAGAAGTACCAAGTGGGAAATTTATAGCAATGACTACACACATAAAAGAATAAAGTAATCCCAAATAAATAATCAAATGATATACCTCAAGATCCTAGAAAAATGAGAAAAATCTAAATGCAGAAATTATAAAGATCTGAGTATAAATGAAACAAAGACTAATACATACATACACACACACACTCTCTCTCTCTCTCTCTCTCTCTCTCTCTCTCTCTCTCTCTCTCTAAAAGAACAAGGAGTCAAGACCTGGTTCTTCAAAAGTATAAGTAAGGGGACTGGAGAAATGGCATAGTGGTTAAAGCACTTGCCTAGCAAAAACAATGCCTTGAGTTTTATTCCCCAGCACCACATAAGGCTGGGCGTGGTGGCACACGCCTGTAATCCCAGCACTCAGAAGACTGAGACAGGAGGAGTGACTGGAGTCCAAGGCTAGCCTGGACTACAAAGTAAGTTCAGGACCAGTCTGGGCTACACAGGAAGACCCTGCCTCAAAAAAAAAAAAAAAAAAAAAAAAAGTTTTTAGATTGATAAACCTCAGCCAGGCTTACAAGGAGGAGAAAAAAACATCTATCAACACAATTAGAAATGAAAAAGGTAAAGTCACAATCGACTCTGCTAAAACTCCAGAGGATTATAAGAAACTATTTTGAAAACTTACATTCTAATAAACCAGAGAAATCTAAAAAAAAAATCCATAAACAAATATAAATTCCCAAAACTGAACCAAGAAGATTAAAAAAAAACTCAGTAAGCCAATAATCAATAATGAAATTGAAGCAGTAATAAAGTCTCTATCAACAAAGAAACTCCCAGAACCTAATGGAGTTACTACTGAATTTTAACCAAATTGCAAACAACAATACTTCTCAAATTTTTACCATGAAACTGACAGGAAGGAATGCTGCTGAACTCATTTCTGGAAGCTAGTATTATCCTGATACCAAAACTGGACAAAGGCTTAACAAAAAAAGAAAACTACAGGCCCATTACCCTAATGAATATAGATGCAGAACTCAACTAGATACTTGCAAACAAAAACGCAACATATCCTTTGAAAAAACATATACCATGACCAAGTTGGCTTCATCCCAGGAATGCAAAGATGGTAAATCAGTAAACATAATACACCACATAAACAAAAGGAAAAAATTCACATGATCTAATCAATTAACATAGTCTTTCACAATAAAATCCAATAAACTATTCATGTTTAAAAGAAAAAGTGATGAAAATAGGTATTAAAAAACCTTGCTTCTAACTGTTAAAAGTCATTTATGATAAAAAAAAAAAAGCCATTGCCAACATCTCATTAAATGGGGAAAAGCTAAATTAAAAATAAATGGGGAAAAGCATTGACTCTAATACTATTGTGGTTTGGATTTGAAATGTCCACCCAAAAGTCTCATGTACCTAGGTGCTATGGATTATGCAACCATGTTGGATTAGAAAACCCATGGATTACGGGAGTGCAGTGGATTATAGGGGTGTGGTGGAAGACAGGAGTGTGGTAGATTATAAATTATTGGATATGGTGGACTATACATTATCAGTGATGCTAGATTACAGGCTTAAACCTAGAAGCAGCAGAACACTGAGGCGGGATCCAGAAGGTGAGGATCACTGATACAGGACCTGGAAGGATATATGCTATTTCCCCCCTTTCTTCTGGGACTTGGCTTAATGTGTGCAATGCCATCAGGTGCTGCTTTCACCTCTGCTTCTGCCATATGCTTCTCCCGTTGCCAGCCGCCCCTGAAGTGACTGTGACATTCTGAAACTATCAGCTAAAATAAACTCTTCTTCCCCTTAAATTGTGGATATTGGGTATTTAGTCACAGCAACAAGAAAGTAACTAAGACAAAAACCAAGAATAAAACAAAGGTGTCCACTCTCATCACCCCTGTTCAACACAGTAATTGAAACCTTAGCCAGAGCGATCTGGCAAGAGAATGAAAAAGGACATAAACACATACACACATACCCACACACACACACACATAAAGAGAGAAAAAGAGAGAGAGAAAAAGGAAGAAACCACACTATCTGTACTTGCAGAACAACACGATCCTATACACGGAAGATGCCAAAACTCCACTACAAGACTTAATAACTAATAAATTCAGCTAAGTGACAAGATACAAAGTCAATACACAAAATTTAACAGCATTCCTGTACACCGACAACAAAATCACCCAGAAAAAAAAACAGAAAAATAATCCTAGTCACAGTAGCCTCAAAAAAAAAAAAAAAAAAAAAAACAATTAAGTACTCAGGACTCAATCTACAAGAAAATGAAGCCTTCACAATAAAAACTAGTGCTTTAAGGGCTGGAGAAATAGCACAGCAGTTAAAGCACTTACCTAGCAAATGTAATGCCCTGAGTTATTTCCCCAGCACCACATTTACTGGGCATGGTGACGCACTCCAGATATTGAGGCAGGAGGATTGCCCCTAGTTCAAGACCAGCCTCAGCTCCATAGTGAGTTCAGGATCAGACTGAACTACAGCGCAAGATCCTGTCTCAAAGAAAAAAAAAATTCAGCACTTTTAAATTAAAAGAGATTAAAGATGAAACAAGAAAATAAAAAGATAACTCATTTCTGGATAGGTAGAACCAATATTATCAAAAGTATCTAACAAAACAGAAATACTAATTCAACGCAATTCCCATCAACATGTCATCAGCATTCTTCATAATGCTGGGGAGAAAAAACTAAAATTTATATGGAACCAGGAGACCCAAAATATCCAAAGCAATCTCAAACAACAAGGGCAAAGCAGGAGGCATCACAATCCTGCATATCAAGTTATAAAGTAACAGGGATTAAAAAGAAACTGCTACTGGCACAAAATCAGATAGGTAGATCAATGGAACATTAACTGAGAACGCAGAAACAACGCCAAGAATCTTCAGCCATCTTATCTTTGACACAGAATAAGATGGTCTCTTACAAACTGTACGAGCAGAAATGGTTATCCACATGCAGAAAATTAAGCTAGACACAGATTTTTCACTCTGTACTAAAACCAAATCAAAATGGATCAAAGATCTAAATAATGAAACAGAAACACTGAATCCCCAGGAAAAGAAAAGAGCCAAAATCCTTGAAGTCATATACAAAGGCAAGGATTTCCTGAACAAAACACCAGTCACACAAGAGAAAACACCAACAGTCAACAAATGAAATTGTATCAAACTAAAAAGCTTTTGCACACCAAAAGAAACAACCAACAAAATGGAGAAACAACTGACGGTATCAGAATAAAATTTTGCCAGCTATTCTTCAGAGAACTCAAAATATTAGACTCCCAAAAATAAAAGACCCAATTTAAAAATGGGCAACTAGGGCTGGAGGAATGCCTCAACGCTGCCGATCTGAGTTGGGATCTCAGTTGTTCGAAGAACAATGGCAAAGACCAGAGACTGAGGATGTGCAACTGAAGATCGGCAACAGGCAGACAGCCCCAAGACTGGAGTGGCCTGTAGCAAGTCAGTGTCCACAGACAATTGCAAAGGCGAGAGCTTTCCCAGAGGAAGAAGCTGTAAGACACCAAAATGACCAGGGGGAAGTCTCAGCTTCCACTTTAGTAGAACTGTTGCTGTCACTCTAGATACAAGCCTCCCCCTTCTGGACCTGAGACTTCTAGACAAGCAGAGGATGAGGTTGCAGGGACAGGAAGCAGAAATTTCATCAATGCGTCACTAGGGGCGATGGTGAGTGGTACCATCCCTGTCTTCACCCCCTGATTCCTGGACCCGTGAATCCTGGCTATGTAAGAGACAATACCAAATATCGGTGGCTGATTCAGAGCATACACAGCCTTCTAAAGAACCTTGCCCCAACCCTGCAGGGTATTACCACCTAGCTGATGCTGTAATTGTGTCTTCAGAAGGCCATTCCATCCTTCTATCAGTCCAGCTGCCTCTGGATGATAGGGAACATGGTAAGACCAGTGAATTTCATGGGCTTGAGCCCACTGCTGCACTTCCTTAGCCATAAAATGTGTTCTCTGGTCAGATGCAATGCTGTGTGGAACACCATAGCCATAGATGAGGCATTCTGTAAGTCCACGATTGGTAGTTCTAGCAGAAGCAATACATGCAGGAAAGGCAAATCCGTAGCTTGAGTAAGTATCTATCCCAGTAAGGACAAAACACTGGCTGTCCTTTCCATGGTGAAGTGGCCCAATATAATCAATGTACCACCAGGTTGCAGGCTTGTCACCCGAGGAATGATGCCATATCGGGGACCCATTGCTGGTCTTTGCAGTTGGCAGAGTGGGCATTCAGCAGTGGCTATAGCCAGGTCGGCCTTGGTTTAGGGGAAGGGCTGGAGAAATGGCTCAGCAGTTAAAGCACTTGCCTAGCAAGCACTAAGTCAAGTGCTAAGTACCGGAGTTTGATTCCCCAGCACCACATAAGACAGGCACGGTGGCACATGCTGTAATCCCAGCACTAAGAAGGCTGTGGAAGGAGGATTGCCATGAGTCCAAGGCCAAACTGGGCCCCATAGTTAGTTCAGGACCAGTCTTAATTACAGAGCAAGACCTTGTCTTAAAAAAAACATAAACAATCTAGGGGCTGGAGGAATGGCACAGCAGTTAAAGGGGCCCGAGCTGATTCCCCAGCACCACATAAAGCTGGCTGTGGTGGTGCATGCACTCAGGAGAGAGGCTGAGGCAGGTGGATTGCCCTGAGTCCAAAATCAGCCTGGGCTTCAGAGTGAGACCCTGTCTCGAAAGAAAAGAAGGGGGGGGGGGGGGGGGGGGGGGGG
>PVKB01008846.1:0-12572 GCA_004027205.1 Ctenodactylus gundi | reverse complement strand
TATTCTGATGAATTAGCAGTCTGTAAAACATCTTGTCAGACGCTTGTAGCCACTGTGTGATAGTAAACCGCTATCATAGTAAAGCGACGCCTCTTCCCTTGGTTTGATATTCTCTTTCACCCCCAAAAGGGCATTATTTACAGATATTTTAAAAAATGAAAGGTGCTCGCCAGCGAATAACCCAGGACACAAAGAGGTGAGAGAGGGAGATTGCAAATACAGATAGGTTTTATTCCTATCGCTTGCTGATCCTAATACCCTACGGGCCTGAAACCTGAAACTGCCACTCTAAACTTTAAAGACTTCAGAGCGAACTGCAGACCGCCAGTTCCCCGATTTCTGTGTGTGATCTTGAAGGCAGTGTGGACAGAATCTCACCTTATGATAATGGTGAGGTTTATGGATTTGCGGGGTCTCACAGAGCTCCTGGGTCAGAACCCCTGTGCACTGTGCAGGCTGTTTCTCCTCAGAGGCAAAGGCTAATGCTAGTGCAGTAAATCTGTGCACCCCGAGCAGTGGCCTGGGCACTGGCCGAGCTTCACATGCTCAGTATTTGCATATATAACACAATGACCACATTAGTGCATGGCACATTTGTAGTGAATTCTAAAGGAATAGCCAAAGGTCTCCCCTCACTGTTCCCAGATTCAGAGCTAAACTCTGTGTTGATCACAGAGGTGGCATTTGAAGTGAAGCCGATGCTGCTTGCTTTCTTGAACACAGGAAGTAACAAAATGATGGTAAAGGAAGAGTTATGTAGGTTGGAAGCTCACCATTACTGAGCCTGAAAGGAATGACTTTTGTAGCATCATCCTGGATAGATCCCAGAACTAAGCGCAGTATTGTTTATTAACACAGGTAAGTGCCACAGCTTCTTATCAAAGTATTTTTATTAGAATTAGGAGCCAGTTTAGAACCGAAAGTTAAAAGTTGCATGAAACATTCCATCTGGAGTTCTTTTTGTGGAAATTCTAGCCCAGGGTACAGAGACAGTAAGAATTCAACAAGCCAACCTGAGCGTGTTTTTTTTATTTTTATTTTTTGCCAACTTGGTTTTAATGAAGGTTGAAAGTTTCATCCGGTGCGTGGCTGAGTTTAACTAATCCTCTGATATTTTATTTTTACTTTTTTGTCAGTGAAGAAGTGACTTACATTGCTAATACATTGGCAAAAGCAGTTTTGTTTTACTTGGTGAGACTGCAAGCCCACACAAACATATCAGAGGCACATGTGCTCCTAGCTGTGTGCTCCATCTTATCTCTTCTCAAGACCCAAAGGCATGTTCTCCTTCTGGAAGGCTTTCTCCAGCTGATGTGAAGAGATTTTTAGGGAAAGGAATATAGGAACTATAAGATAGATCAGATCTCTCATGGCCCCATTCCTCCTTCCTCTTCCTCAGCTAAAACTTCCCAGTTCTCAACACTCTTGCAATTGCTGCAGAAATGGACACATTCCAGGTGAGTTCAGTTTTATTTTTTTATTTTTTGAGACAGGATCTTGCTTTGTGGTTAAAACTGGTCCTGAACTCCCTATGGAGCCCAGGCTGGCCCAGAATTCATTAATTCTGCCTCAACCTCCCAGGTGCTGGGTATATACACATGAGCTACCACGACTACCTGTGTGCTGCTGGGGAGTCGAACCCAGGGCCTTGGTGCAGGCTAGGAAAGGGTTTAATTGCTGGACTATGCCCTAGCCCTAAGTTTAGTTTGTTCTGTAGTAGATTTTATAAAGATTTTTATGTCTATATTCACATAAAACCAAGAATGGGTCATTTTCATAGAGGGTATAAAAATATGCATGAGTAAGAGAGCCAAAAGTGGATAGATATAAGGCCCCAGGCACCATTAGTTTACCAAATAGAACCTCAAATTTATTTCTGAGGTTTTTGATAGCCGGGAGGATTATTAGACAGACAATACTTAAAGAGTTACATTGATGAAAAAGCTGTAGCAAACTGCTTCTTCATGAGATGTAGTGAGGAGAAATACTTGCTATAGTTCCAGTAGGTGATTTAGTCAACTGCTTGCTAAAATAATGTAGGATATTACCTCTATTTGTTCTTCAATAGAAGAGATGGAATGCTAAATGCAAACTTGGATAATAATGTTTTTTACAGGAATTCACATGTTAGGACATGAATTAAGCATTTTTCTGATGAATTAACCAAATGTCCTTTAGTGTACTCCATAAGTATTTCGGGTACCTGTAATGCTTAGGTTGGTCAATAGCTGGTTTAAAGTTCTGTTTTCTCCCGTGTATTTCCACGCTTTGTATCCATCCTCCAGTCTTTATTGGTCATTTGGTTTATCTTTCATTTGTTAATGATCTACAGCTATCCCGACTGGGTTATAATCAAATCTAGTGGCTGTCATCTTACTTTTTCTGTAACTTGTCTGCATCCTTGGCCTCTACTCCTTCCATCCTGAAGAGTTCCTCTTAGTGAGTGACTCTGTACACAAGCCCTGCCCTTCCCTTGCCGGAATCTTCAAGGAGCATTCCCTCCCGTTGTTTCACACGGCTCACCCCATATTCTTCCCTGGTCCTTTAATCTTTTCTTTTGCCTCTGAATTATATTATCCTATTTAAAAAAACCTTTCTCTGGCTTTGGGAGCTGTATACTTTCTGCCAACCTTTATAGTGTTCATAGAGTCTCTGCTGTTAATTAATATTTTCCTTAATCCTTTTACGCTCAGGGAGCTGTCTGGTGGTCTCTAAGAACTTCACCTTCTACCCAGATTTTTCCTAACTGCGGTCTTTCCTTAGCCCTTCCTCTGTGCCTTAGGGGACAGTTCTAACTTCAGGTTCTACAGACCTTCACATAGCAACATGAACAGATTTATTTGATTCAATCTTTTAACATGTTTTTCCTAAATATCAATTTTGGCTCCTCAAGAAGCTTTTCATTTTGAAATATATATTTCATGGTTACTAATTATCATCACTCTGCTGTAGATCTCAAAAATTCTTCCTCCTGTGTAAATCCTGCTAAATCTCTCCATTCCTTCCTGGCATCTGACAACCACTATTCTCTTCTACTTTTGTGAGTTAGACTTTTTTAGAGTCTTGCAATAAGTCTGACCTCATTTGAGATCTTCGTCTTTCTGTTAGTTGAAAATTTGAAAAGGCTAGTAGCACAGGCCTATAGTCCTAGCATTCTGGGAGAGTGAGGCAAGAGGATTGCAAATTGGAGCCCTGTGTGGAAAATTTGGCAACTTGGTAAGACCCTATCTCAAAATCAAAAGTAATATATGAGCTGGAGATGTAGCCTTACCTGAAGGCCATTAATTTGATCCCCAATATCAGAATAAATAAATAAATTTGAAAGCTGCTCATAACAGCTATACTGGGTAGCTGAATAAAAAAGTAGTTGTCAAATGGTTATTGCTTTTCTGGTGTGATTAGGTTCCCTTTCTTACATGTATTGTAAGGGTGATAAGCAGTTTTGTTTTGTTTTGTTTTTGTCTTTGTTTTGGGTTTCTTTTTGAGGTATAGTCTAACTCTGTAGGCCAGGCTGGTCCTGAGCTCCTTATATAGCCCGGGCTGGCCTCAAACTCATGATAATCCTCCTTCCTCTGCCACCCGAGTGCTGGATTTACAGGTGTGCTCCGCCACGTGTGGCAGGCAATATTCTCTCACAGCAGTCTCTTTGGTTGCAACTCTTCTGTGAGCTGGACTTTCCCCTCTGTGGGCTCTAGATTTGTACCCATCTTTATATGTGAGTTCTGTCAGGTATCACCAATCACTCAGTCATCAGAGTATCTGAGTTACTTATTCGTTGCTGTGACAGAATACAATTTAAGGAATGAAAGATTTATTTTAACTCACAGTTTCAGAAAGCCTTGCACAGTCCATGAATTGGCTATGGTGGAGGCATAGGGAAGAGGCTGGAGAACTGCTCACTGTGCTGCAGACAGGAAGCCAATTGAAGAAGAGCTGATCTCTGGAGGCTCAGGCAAGGCCAGACCTTTCCCTGGGAAGAAGCTGTAAGAATATTTCTTCTTCTTTTAGTTCAAGCTACCAGTTGGGCCCTAAGGTCCAGCTGGGTGCCCTTACCTCATTCAGCAACACACACCTGAAAGCTCTATCCTAGCTGCCTCCCAATCTTAAGTTGACACAGTCCCTCCGGGTCAAGCCAGGTATTCACTCCTTCCAACCAAGCCCTACCTCCCGATAGCACGTGTTTTCACAGTTATCCCACTATATCTGTCTAGATACATGAGGCTTTTGGGGGGACACTCCAGGTCTAAACCATAGCGTCAGAGCGTCCATAGTTCTCATCGACCCCTGTGACTTACAGCAGTGATGGGTGATCTCCAAGGAGAGTGTGAGCCTCCGAGAAGAGACCCAGGTGGTGCGTAGTGGTATGGAGCGAAGACTTGTAGGAAGTCTATGTACATTGAATCTGCATTTCATTCATATATAGAAATTCATGATACATGAAAACTTTTAAAAAATAATTATTTAACACCAAAATTTAAGACAAAGTTGGATTCCAAATAGACCTTTTGTGAAGCCATTTATTTCTCACCTGGACTCGGTGGTATAGGCCTGTAATCCCAGCACTCTGGAAGGCTGAGGCAAGGAGATCCAGGTTCAAATCCAGCTTGGACAACTTAGCAACCTAGAGAGACCTCATCTCAAAATCAGAAATAAAAAGAGATAGAGGTGTAGCTCACCATGAAGGGCCTAGCCTTGGTCCCCAGTATCACAAAACACATAAAACCATTTGTGTCAGAGCCTCATGAATACAAAAGAATCAGGAGTTCTCAGATATTTTCTTTTTCATCTGTTTCTGAACCACTGATCAAGTTGTATCATCACAGGGATGCGTGTCATTTGAGGACGTGACTGTGGAACTCACACAGGAGGAGTGGTGGCAGATGGACTCTGCTCAGAAGACCTTGTACAGAGATGATGCTGGAGAATTACAGTTACCACATCTTTGTGGGTGAGTGCCCTGACCATGTGACCCCTCTAGAATGCGTGGTCTGTCTTTTCTTTTTTTTAAAAATTATCAAAGCATATGAGGCCTTATAGAGATTAACATTGTTAGTTGACTTTTGGATTAAGAGTCATAAAACAGTTGAAACCTTCAAACCAGGTAGGCCTAACCTGCAGCCCACTATTTTTTTGCCCTTGTTTTTTATTTAATCATGAAAAATTTATAAAGGAAGTGTTTGTATTTGTGTTCATTAACTCTCTTACATACGGCTCAAGATAGGTCCTCTTCACTCAAAACTAAATGAATAAATAAATACCAGAAAACAAAAAATGGTAGACCACAGGGTAGACATGCCTGCATTAGAAAAACAGAAAACAATGTTTATGTCATTACTTTCCCGTTTGAAAACATCAGTATGGCCTACCTCTGTTTGTTGTCTTGCTGCGGTATCTTTGTCTTCCTTTGAAAAAGATCTAACAGACGGTGGTTGCGTCCATGATGATATTTATTCTATTTACAGGGCACGGCGTTACCACACCTGAGGCGGCATGCAAGTTGGAGCAAGGGGAAGAGCTGTGGTCCTTAGAAGACAAAGTCCTAACCCAGAAGTACGCGGGTGAGTATGTGCTGACAGACAGAGACTTGGAGTGCCTTAGACCTTGGTTGATAGGGTATGAGCTAATCAGCTTTCTGTAAATATAATAAGATGTGAGATAATTAATATGAGGAGAGATAATGTCATAAGATTAATAAGATAATGTAAAGAGATAATATAATTAATAAGGCACTCACATATAATGTCTGAGATAATTAAGGAGAAAGGATTTGTTTTGGCTCACAGTTCTGAGAGTTCCAGCCCAAGACCAAGAGGACCCATGGCTTTGGACCTCTGGTGACGGAGCACATCACAGCAGGGTTATATGGGAGAGGAAACCCTTCATCTCACAATCTGGGAAGTGAGGAGACGAGCCAGAGAGGCTAAGGACCTAGAGTCCCCTTTGGGGGGTGACTAGTGACCTAAGAATCCCCCTGTAAGCCCCCACCTGCTAAAGGCTCCACCGCCTCCCAGGAATGCCATGCTGGGAACCAAACCTTCACTATATGGACCTTTAGGGGACACTGCCTATATTAAGACGATAGCAGAGGAGAATGCCTCTGAAAGTTTTTTTTGACAGCTTTCTTTAGGTATGATTTACATATCATACAATTCACCCATTTGAACATAGAGTTCATCAACTTTTTGTATATTTGTAAATATGTGCACATATTACCCCAGTCGACTTTTATCAACTCAAAGACAAACCGGTCGCATTTGATGCCACTCTTCCCCCTCATTTCCTCCAGCGTTAGGCGCCCACTGACCTACTTCCTTGTCTCTCGATTTGTGTATTTTGGACATTTCACATAAATACAGTTGTATAGTATATGATCTTTTGTGGTCTGTTTCTTTTGCTTGCCCACAGTGTTTACAAGGTTCATGTTTTAACATATATCAGTAGTTCATCCTTTTTATGGCCAGATAATATTTCGTTGTATGGATGTTCCACATTTTATTTATCCATTTATTATTTAGGAGGCATTTGTGATTCCACCTTTTGACTGTTATGAATGACGTTTGTATAAGCATGCATTTGTCCAAGGGAGCCAGGCTACTGCCCACGCCAGTGGTGGACCTTGATGACATCCACACAGTCCTTGCGTACAGCTTGCAGAGTGCAAAAGTTGTGGGTTCGTGAAGGCTTCCACCAAGATTTCAGAGGAAGGCCTTGGAGGCCAGCAGGGTTTCGTGGCAGGACAGTGTGTAAAGTTGTAAAGGAGAAGCCTAAGATACAGTGCAGACCCTGGAAATGTAAATATGCCAGAAATGTGGATTGTCAGATGAAAAAAGCTGCAGGCTGTGAGCGAGTCCAGCCCAAAGGGAAAAGAAGATGGAGGTTGCAGCCAGTGACAACACTGTAGAGGTGGGACTGCCCAAGCCCAGTGGAGGTCACATCTCATCACAGTTCGCCTGGGTGCTACACAGGTGCTATTGAATATTAAGCTTGCCCTGCTGAGTTTAGAATTTGCTTCGGTCCAGTTGCTTTCTGTCCTATTTTTCCCTTTTGGAATGGGCGTATTTACCTTGTGCCATCGTGTGTTGAAAGTCCTTAACTCTTAGATTAACATGGGAGCTCCAGCTGAGAATTTGCTTGCATCTAAGAGGAGGTTGTGGGCTTGGACTTTTTTTTAAAATTATTTTTTGAGACAGAGTCTCACTCTGCAGACCAGGCTGGTCCTGAACCCACTACATAGCTGTGGCTGTCCTCAAACTCACAGCAGTTCTCCTGTCTCAGCCTCCCAAATTCTGAGATTACAGGCACGAACCACCAGACTGGGGTTATATAGTGGTGGAGAATCAAACTCAGAGCCTTGCACTTGCGAGGCAAGCACTCTAAACGCTTCACTACTCCTCCAGGCCCTGGACTTGGACTTTTTAACAGCACTAAAACTTAAGACTTCAGCAACTCTTATAAATGGGACTAAATGCATTTTCCATAAGGATGACAACATGAGTCTTTTAGG
The DNA here is from genome assembly GCA_004027205.1 of Ctenodactylus gundi. NCBI lineage: Eukaryota > Metazoa > Chordata > Mammalia > Rodentia > Ctenodactylidae > Ctenodactylus > Ctenodactylus gundi. The sequence continues at coordinate 5,068 of PVKB01008846.1, read as the reverse complement.
GGTCGGGGTAGAATGCTGTGGTTTGGATCTGGATTGTGTCCCAGAAGCCTCATGTACCTGTGGATACTGTGTACTGTTGGGAGGTGGAGCCTGACTGGAATGGCAAACGCTTGCAGCTTGGTGTGGAGGGTTATGTATGTGCTGGTTACGCCCTTCATCCCACACATGAAGCTGCTCTTCTGTGCTGTGAGGGGCTCCTTCTCTGGCGGTGGCCCTACCATGTCATTCCACCATTTCCCACTGCCTGCCTGTGAGTGGAGCTTGAGTAGGAAGTGTGAGGGAGGCCCTGGCCCTGGGTTCGATCCCCAGTGCCACATAATAGCTGGATGTAGTGGTGCATTCCTGTAATTGCAGCACTCAGGAAGCTGAGGCAGGAGGATTTCAATGAGCTGGAGGCCAGCCTGGCTACATAGTGAGTCCAGGACCAGCTTAGATTGTAGAGAAGATCATGCCTCAAGACCCTGAAACTATGAGCTAAGAGTGCAAGTGTGAGTATAAGAAAACCGCCATGATGGAACATCTCAAAGAACATCAGAGTGTTTACACTGGAGAGAAGCTTTTGAGTGTGGAAAAACATATTTTAAGACATCATTTCTTAGAGCACATCAGAGAACTCACACAAGTGAAAAGGCCTATAAATGTATTCAGTGTGGGAAAACTTTTTCTCACAAGACACATCTCAGTCCACATCAGAGAATTCACACAGGAGGGGAAGCCCTACAAATGTACCGAGTGTGGGGAACCTTTGCTGATAATTCAACCTTAGAGCACATCAGACAGTTCACACGGGAGAGGAACCCCATGAGTGTAGTGAATGTGTGAGATCTTTTGCCCATATCTCTGTTCTCAGAGCACGTCAAAGAACTCACACAAGGGAGAAACCACGTGTATGAAATGAATGTGGGAGATCTTTTACTTATAATTCAGCCTTAAGAAAACACAAGGGAATTCACACAGGTGAGAAGCCCAATGAGTGCATGGTTTGTGTAAAAACTTTTGCCCATAAGTCAGCCCTGAGAGCACATCAGAAAATTCACACAGGAGAGAAACTCTGTGAATGTAATGAGTGTGGGAAAACTTTTTACCAGAAGACACACCTCAGTACACATCAGAGAATTCACACAGGGGAGAAACCCTACAAATGTGGTGAAGTGGAAAAACTTTCTCCCAGAAGTCATACCTCTGTGGGCATAAGACAACTCACACAGGGGAAAAGCCCTATGTATGTAACATATGTGGGAACACTTTTGTTTATAAGGCAGCTGTTCTGGTGCATAAATGAGTTCATACAGGGGAGAAGCGCTATGAATGTAAAGAATATGGGAAAACTTTGTCCAAGACATCACACCTCAGAGCTCATCTGAGAATTTGCATGGGGAAAAACCCTATGAATGTAATGAATGTGGGAAAGCCTTCTGGAGAACTCCTGTGTTAGTGCACATCAGCGAATTCACACAGGTATTACATCGTATGAATGTAATGAATGTGGGAAAACTTTCTGCCAGAAACCACATCTGAGTGACCACAAAAGATGTCTCAGTGGGGAGAAGCCCTATGAGTGTAACGAATGTAGAAAAGCTTTTGCCCAAAATTTAACTCTGAGAGTTCATGACTGAATTCACACAGGGAATAAACCTTATGAGTGTGATAAATGTGGGAAAACTTTTGTCCATAAGGCAGCTCTTAGAGTATATTGCACCAGAATGCACACCACAGAGAACGTCTTAATATATAATGAATATGGAAAATTGTAAAGAAAATTATACCTCATTGCATAATACAGTGAAGAGACTCATACAGATTGGCAGGTTGTTAATCATTTCTTTTTCTTTTTTTTTTTTTTAACTAGGCACACTGTCTGACAAAATTGTCCAATCTTGTTCATCTCGGTGAGGCTGGCCATAGAGTGTAACACAATGACACACTGCACTTAAACTTTCTGGCTCTTCAAAATTGTCTTACACTCTTCCCAGTCTTATTAAGGTGAAACGGAGAAAATTGCCACAACCAACGTGGGTACTTTATAGTGAACATGGCAGTGCATATGGTGAAGGAAACTGGAGTAAATAACTGGAACAAATTTCTCTACTTTCAAATCTACCAAGAGTAAAGTCTATATTCTTCTGAGCTCTTGCAGGTTTGGTCTTTCAGTTAAATGCACATAGTTCAGCCAATTCTCAGAGTGGGATAAAAGTCTATAATATATATAAAAGTCTATGAATATATATATAGGGATTTAACTTGCTGTACGTCAGAGACTACAAATGAGGAAAAAAAAAAAAACCCTGTCAACATCCTGAATAACCAGAAACCTTCATTAAAAGTCATAAATCTTGGGAGAAAAGCCCTTACCCACAAAGAAAATTGTGTTAAATATCATACACATCCATTAAAATTCGTATTTTGAGTAATTTTTTTCAAATAATATTGAATCTCATTTTTTTCTGAGGTTATATATGAGTTTCACAAATAAGGATAAAAACTTCAGCTAGAAATAATTGTCTTAGTTACTTACCCTCATTGCTGGAACAGGATACCTACATACACAATTTAAGGAAGATTTATTTTAGCTCACAGATTCAGGAGGTCTCACATTCCATTCTTGCGCAGTCAGCAACAGTGGAAACATATGGCACAGGCTGGAGAGCTTCTCAAGGCATTGCAGACAGACGTGAAGCAGGAGCAAGCCTTTGTCTGGAGACTTGAGCAAGGCCAGAGCTTTCTCAGTAAGAAGTTGTTACAATGTCTCTTCCTCCACTTAGTTCAAACTGCCAGTTGGGCCTCCCACACCCAGCCTTGGTGCTTCTCCCTCATTTTCTGGCCTACAAGTCAAAAACATACTTGAGAAGCCCTTCCCCATCTCAAAAAATTGTCCCAATCTCTCCAGGTCAAATCCCAAGCGTCTGTCCCTTTCAACAAGGGCCTACCTCCCCATAACACATGGCTCCGCAGTGATCTCATTATATCCAAGTACATGAGGTTTGGGGGGGACACTTCCTATCCAAACCATACCAATAATACACCAAAATTGTGTTTTTATGTAATATTAGAAACTTTATAGAAAATATTTATTTCTAAATTCACTGTAGAGTGTGATGTTATAAAAATAGAAGAATTATTTGAATTCTTTGAACACCAGCAATAAATGTTTGCGAATAGTGTCTGAGTTAAATGAGTTGATATTACACAGAGTATGAAAGCCAGGCCTGGTGATGAATCTTTAGAGTCCTATCACTCTGGGAGGCTGAGGCAGGAGGAGCACAAACTTGAGACCAGCCCGGGTAACTAGGTGAATTGGCAAAACACTATCTCAAAATTAAAATAAAAAGTGGGCAGGGGTTATAGCTTATTGGGAAGGCCCTAGATTGGTTCTCTTGTACCATATAGGCACACACACATAAACCAGTGACAACAATAGCAAAAGCAGATAATTGATTACTACTACTGAATTCTATTAAGAGCCAGTATCCATATCGGCTGTGGACATATTTCCATTTTCTGTGTGACTGGATTCTTCTCTTGGTGTCCTTGAATTTGATTTTGGCCTGAAAGTTATATATGAATATTTGTCCATGTTTTTCTCCAACTTTGGAGAATCATGAGGTGAAGAAATACGAAGTTGCTTGCATTCTCCCTCTGTGTGTAAGTGTGTGTGCACATGCGTGCATGTGTGTGGTGGCCATGATGTTGAATGATATTCTTTTTAGGGTCATTATGAAATAAGTCATAATCTTGGATCCCTTGTGTGCATTTATGAGCCTTCTGGCTTAATAATAATAATGTCTGTTCACACTGTACAACTACAAGCCAGTTGTAGTTCGAAACAGCAGAAATGGGGATTGCACTGGAAAGGGCTACTGAGTACCAAAAGCTCAGCAGTGGTACTAAACAGCAGAGTCTCTTTTTGAGGAAAAATAGAGTGTAATATAATCTTCATTGAAAAAAAAATCTAGTTAGTCTCAGAATTTCAGGCTTGTGGTTTGTTCAGCACAAAGTGAAATCTTTTAAAAGATGGATCATTAAAAATTTCTAACTGGGAGCACATTGCTTTCTGAAAATTTTGTGTGATGAACTGAATAAAAGGACAAGTTAGTTGGTTTCTTTAAGATATTTTTACACTCCATATTTGTATTTTATTTATATCATGTTAAAGAATGATGAGAGGAAAATGATGGCATATCTTCAGTGTTCATGAAAGAACAGGTATTTCTTAGGGACTAGCTTGCTGTCAGTTCATTAAATGGCACGCTGCCAACAAGAGCCAGTAATAACATCCTGCCGTTGGATGAGACATCACTGCATCAGGCCCAGACACCAGAGACTGGTTCATTCCACCCGGAGGTAGTTGCCAACAGCTCAGGGAACAGTTCTGCCCCTACTTGGTCTCTTCACATGCTGATACAACCTGAACTTAATGCACAGTACTTGAACAAACATGGGAGCCAAAACGCATCTCATTCTACATTTGATTTTTCAGAAAAGTATAGATGAAAATTAACCTGGAGGACTTGATTTTTAGTTTAAGTTAATTTTGGAAATTTCAACTTACAGAAACTTAGAGTAATAACTCCTCTATACTTCTCACCCAATAATTTATTCTATTAGCATGTTACTGTAAGACATTGTCATAATGATACATTATTAACCAACACCTATTTTTCAGGTTCTTCTTGATTCTCTCTAATGTTGTGTTTTCTGTCCCATGACCCCACCCAGTATTCCACGCTACATTTCATTGTTATGTCCCCATAATCTCCACTGATACATTCCAATTTGTCTGGCTTCTCATATTTCTGATGATTTTAATCTTAAGGAGTAATTGCCAGGTATTTTTTAGAATGTTCCTAAATTTTGATTTGTCTGCATTTCTTCTTTTTTAAAAAGATGAGTCCATTTTTTCCAGTAAGTGCTATCCCTTATATGTACCCATGCCCTCTCTCTGATGTTTTTGAAGATGGCACCTTTTCTCACATAACTTCATGGGTGTCCTTACTGTGTGAGTAAGGAGAGTTGCTTGATGTACACTGGCACCTGTGTTGCTCTCCACTAACTAGCTCCTTAGATGGCA